>JAMJFZ010001868.1:7772500-7960000 GCA_026225945.1 Cricetomys ansorgei | reverse complement strand
CAAACACATACCCTTACTAAATGAAAGCACCTCGGAAACGTGGCAGATGTGGTCTTGTAGTTTTCTCTTTTGCATATTTTTTAAGAGAAAAAGAAGTATAACATGGATTTCTCTTCATGGATTTCAGTATTTTCATGGTGTTTTCTTATTTCTCATCCATTGTGAATGATTTAGTTCTGAACTTGTTTGGCGAGCAGAGCAAGATGAGATACAAGGTACAGGAGGGTAGAGCTTGAAGTCCACACCCCATGGTGCGTGCCCACCATGGCAGGATGGCAGCATGGAGTAAGGGGGATGTAGGTAGGTGGGTGTCGGTTGGTCTAAGGTGATCAGTGTTCAAGTGAGGGCATCAAACGGGATGTGGGGACTTAGAGAGGGTTAACATTGCGTCTATCTGGAATATGCTGAGGAGTGATGCAGATTTGGTACAGGCTGGAGGGTTGACCAAACCGTTAGACGGGTGAACAACAATCCAGATCTTGCATTATTGGAGAAAAGAGTTCAAAATATAGAGGCATAACACTAGACCTGCAACCTTGTGATACAGGGTTGCAGATGGAGATAAGAGGGTAATTTGCAGAGACATATGTAACTAAGCGTAGATGTTAATTGTGTTAGTTACTCTTGTGTAGCCATACCTAATGTGCCCAAGAGACCGCATGAAAGGAGAAGAGATGTATTTGGCTGATGGCTTCAGAGGCTTCAATCCATGGTAACTTGATCTCATGTGCTTAAACAGAACATCATGATGATGATTGCTTATGATGTCAAGGAGATTCTTTTCCTCGTGACAAAAGGGGAAGCAGAGACTAAGGGGTTGAAGACTAGGTATAACCTTCAAAATAGCATCTTGAGCTGCAGACCAAGTCTTCAACACAAGTCTTGGAGCGGGTCGAGCATTTCATATTTAGTATACACATACACACACACACACACACACACACACACACACACACACACACAGTAGATATGTATGAAGTACATCTATAACATGCATATATATGTATAACATGTATAAATATGTATAGCATGTGTACATATGGAGGGCACACCCTGTATAAATATCTTGCAACTCTAGTTCTATGTACTGAGAGAAAATGGCAAGCAGGACACTCAAGACAAATGGGATACCCTGTGAATCCGAGAGGACATTCAGATCCTGTTTCTAACATATGAATTTTCTCAAAAAGGAACCAAGTTCCACGAAGAGAGGGCAGATTGAGGCAAATACAAGAGTCCAAAACTTTTGCTTGCGGAAAGCAAGGAACACTCCAGGAATGGCATGGTCGTGTCAGAGGGACACAGACGCAAGCTTGAATGAGTTCCTTGTGGTCAAACAGAGAGCAGGTTGAACATGGAAAGGGATAATAGTGCTAACATATCACGAGTCACTGAATGAGATGGATTTCCTGAACGCTTTGCATGTGTGCATGATTCTCATGAGGTTACTATGTAACCAAGGATGACCTTCAACTTCTTACCTGCCTGCCTCCATCTCCCCAATTTTGGGATTAAGGGTGTGCACCATCATGCTGGGTTTATCCAGTGTGGATAAAGTGAATTAGGCTTTGTGCTAGCCAAGTGCTTTACCAATTGAACAACATTTCAATTCCGTGTAGAATGAAACAGGAAACCATGAATCTGCTCTTATTTAAAATTAAAAAAAAAAAAAGGAAAATTTGAAGGGAAGGGATATTTAACAAAGTTCAAAGCATCTTGCAGCAAGTTCTTTTAATTTTACCGGAAGAAGGAGTAATGCTAAAATTGGGAGACCTGGTTCACACACTCTTATCATGGAGTTGATATGATTATCATCAATAAAAATTTGGCAAATCGATAAAATGCAGTGGGAATATCACTTTTATGATATTTTTTTCTAAAGATGTCAGAATTTAGCCTTAAACTGTAACTGAGGAACATTCTAGAGAATTACTGACCAGTAATTTACAAAAGTGTTCGTCATGGAAATGAGACAGAAGAATGACTACAACAAACGAAGCGTGAAAACTAAGACTTATCATAGCTCTAAAACTGCCCTTCTTGGTCTGCGGCGCACCGTCGGAGCTACTGCAGAATCCTGAACGGGGTCTGAGGATCGGAAGGCAGATGTGCACGGGTGTGGTTTCTTGATTTTGATGGCCATACTTTGGTCACCTGGGAGGTGATTTGCAGCTGTAGGAACTACCGTTAGTAAATTGCAGTGGAATGGGACGTCCAGTCAGTACTTCAGTATTAAATGATTTGAATATGAAATTCTTCATACTCTTTTTTCTTTACAGCTTTCTCCTAAATATATACATATTTTAATTTCTTTAAAAAGAAGAAAAAGACAATTTTTGCTTTCATAAGGTTTTTTTTTTTTTTTTTGTTGTTGTTGTTAAACTTTGCAGCTATGGAAATCCTTTTTTTCCTTAGTGAGCAGCTTAGGATGATGCTAATAGGCAAGTTGATTTGACAATTATGAAAGAGTATTTTTCGAAATTCTTCAGTTGAAAATAAGAGTATTTACAATCGTTAATTCACAACCATAAGTTTTAATTGTATGTTTCCTCCAAAGTTTAAACGTTGACATATCAAAGCAAGTAGTAAACATTAAAAGAAAAATAATTAAATCAGCTGAGTCTGCCTTGGTTTTAACCAGAGGGCTTGCCTTGGCATAAGCAAATTTGGTACATTCACCATATTAAACGTATTTTTAAACATTCATCATTGATATGTTTGGTTTTGTCTTAAAATATAGACAACTTTAGCACTGGTAATAAAATTGAGACATTGAAATATATTACCATTTGAAAATTGTTCCATTGTTACAGTTACTGTGAAAAAATGTTGAAACAAAATTGAAAAATATGATTGATGGAACGCTGGGATATGTATGTATGAATCTTTCTTTTCCATGACCAACATCTTTATAATTTTTGTAATTGTTGTGTAGTTCTTCATACTTTGGGTATTCTGACCATAAATCTCAAATATTTATTGAAGTTTACATCATAAACATGAATTAACATGTTAGAAAATAAAAGCACAGTAGGAAGAAGTTGGTATGTTTAGTTATTTGGTTAAGGCTGAAATAATTTTGAAATTCATTTGGATGAACCAATGAGGAAGTATTTATTGATAGTCTTTGTCATTAAAGTGTTTTGAATATTAGATGGTTTCCTTGTTCTAGTTGAACTGGACATTATATTAAAAAGTAGAAGTTAGTTTTTCAAATTAGTTTTTGCATTATAAATCATTTACTCTATACTTTTTTTTTTTTTCTTGACACAGAGTCCTAAGCTAGGTTGGCCAAAAACTCATGGCAACCTTCCTGCCTCAGCTTTCTGAGTGCTAAGATTACAGGCATAAGTATCACATTTGGTCTTCTACTTCATCTCCACAGCATTTATTACATGGATATTTGTGTCATAGATAGCTGTATTTTTCCCCAGCCATACTGCCTTCCTTGAGAACTGGGACTTTGGGACTTGCCCATTTTCAATCTCTGCCTCTTAGCACAGTTTGACAGGCCATTTTCTTGTGTGGTTTTAGTTTTTATTGTGAACTCTTTTTTTTTTTTTTGAGTGTCTGTCTGGGAAAAGAGGGTTCTTATAGACTTGTAGAGTGGCCTTCATTCGCTTTTGACAGGCACCCTGGGGGATTCATCAGTCTAGAATCTACCTTTTAATTTGTTTCTTTTACTTTTGACACCATAGTATAATTACATCATTTCTCCCTTCCTTTCCTCCCTCCAAACCTTCCCATATGCCCCTCTGTGTTCTGCCTCTTTTTTTCATTCACACAACCCCCCCCCCCATTTCTAAATACATGAGTACAACCCACTCAGCTTGTCTAATGTTGAGTTGTATGCATATTTTCAGGGCTGGCCATTTGACATTGGTTAACCAATTGGTGTGCTCTTCCCTGGGGAAGACTTATTTTTCCTGCTTTCAGTGTTTCTTCATTGCCTGTAATTCTTTGTGTAAGGTTGAGATCGCCTGAATTCTCCCCTGCCCCTGCATGTTAGCATGTCTATTGTTTTTCTTGTTCAGCTCATGTTTAGGTGGTGTTGGTGAGACTTCATGGGTGTAGCTTCTGACATTCCTAGGAGACACGATCTCACGGCAAACTCCCCGATCCTCTGGTTCTTACAATCTTTCCACTCCCTCTTTCTGAATAATTCCTGAGCCTTAAGTGAGGGACTTGTAGCATAGATGTGTCCCTTGGGACTTGGCTCCACGACTCTTCATTTTGATAGTTGTGGTTTTCTGTATTGGTCTCTATCTGTTGCATAGAGAATTTTCCTCGATACAGAATGAGGACTACGCTTATGTGTAGGAATAAGAACAAATATTTAGAGTGTAATGAGGGAACCAATCAACGCTCCTGCTGAGCTGTGACACCTGTGAACTCCATCGGAATGCTGCTGTTGAAACATCCTCAACTAGAAGTGCCCAGCCGAGGCACAGCTCCTCTCCTAGTACCCACAGCACAGTTTGTTCTTGTCTCGCAGTTCTCCCGAGCCCGCTTCTTCCAAGTTCTAGTCCTTTCTGATGTCTGCATGCTTATTGCCTCTAGGATCTGTAGGTACTTGTGTAGGTATTGATGTAGGTACTAGGTAACCTATATAAATCCTCTTCCCTGTAGCAGCCAATTCAAAGAGGGTTCTATAACTCACATGTTTGATAGAGCTTTATTGATTGTGCACAAGATCATTTCTCTCCTCTCATTGCTTCTCTATTTTGGAGGACTCTGACTCTCATTCCTCAGACCCCAACAATTCTTTTTCTTGCTTTTGTACCTTTAAAGGTAGCTTCCTTTTATTGGGATCTGTACTGCTCATAATGGAGATGCTACCTCGGTCATTTGCAGGACTCTCTCCCTCTCCTTAGTTCCTTCCTGACTATATTTCATGTAGCTCCTGTACTCTTTGTTGTGTTTGCTGCATTTCTTCTCTTCTTGACCTTCTCTTCATTTTCTTTCTGTTTCAAACTTCTTACCGTGAGACCTTCTAGAGTGAGAAATAAGAAGTCATTGGCTTATAAATCTACCTAAAGCTTTTATTTTCAAAGAAATCTTATCTCTCATTAACTTTCTGATTGGCTAATTCTTACCAGGAAGGTATGAACCTGTGAAATCCACATCTAACCAATATTAGAATCCAGTCTATTGTGGACTGTCCGTCTCCCTTTCAGCATGCTTCATTTTTGCTGTGTTTTTCTTCATTCCTAGTTTCATGCATACTGTTTTACTACGGAGATACATGCGTAATACTGATTAACTCACCTGTAAGAACCATGTCAACTCGGAGGCCTTGCTCGAGAACTTTATGTTGATTTTCTAGCTGTCCAATATATCCATAGTTTCACTAGTCATGTGACATAATTGTCCAATCTTTTAGACACAGGTTTTTTTTCTTGTATTGAACTATAGCTTTAATAATCTACCCTTTAGGAATTTTTCAGACTCTTGGCTACTTATGGGCAGTGAGTAGTTCTCTGGGATCATGCCCTTTTTCCTTTGGGATCCAGCCGTACCTTATTATCTAGTAACTACAACAAAAAGGTCTTTGTCTTTCTAGTGGTTCTTTGGAGTACCAGACTTGGGGGTAACACTTTACTCTTTTGAATCTGTTTAACCTTCAGGATTGTGTTTTTCTTTCTTGTTTTTCAGCTTAATTGGTCAATATTCAACTTTTAAAGGAAATAAACCTTTTCTTCTAGTCCAGTCAGTTTTCTGAACATCACATAAGCATGTTTTTCAAATCACCTAGATCTCTCCCTTGACTTCCCAAGTAAACAGGTCCTGCAAAAACTGAGTGATCAACACAGGCGTGTTCAGTTGCCTCTTGGAGCTATGCATTCAAAAACCTTTTACTGAGTTGTTTTTCTACTTTATCCCAAGAAGATGGAGGGCACCATGATGACTTCAATTCCCTTTCATTTTGAAAATAATCTCACACCTTCCTATATCTGAATCGAAAGATATGCAAAACCCTCAATTCTGGATCAGAGGCTATTTGGTTACTGAATGTGTCTGGAGTTTGTGGACAAGTCCTAGAGTTCTTCAGTGTTCCCATCTATATCATTGGTTTCCTCCTCTGGCCCTCAGTGTAGTTTAAAACAACATAATGGAATTTGAATCTGACTTTCTTTAAAACTCATGTTAACATTGAAGATAATCAACACTCAAAGTTTACACTTGTATCCCTGAGAGTGGTTTTGTATTTCTGAGGCAGCATGGTTTGCCTTGGTTATGCCCAACACCTGAGAAAGGCTTGATCCTAACTCAGCGTCAACTGAAACAAGGGAACAGTTTTCTCTGGAGCCGGCAGAGTCTGAAGAAGTCAAAATATAACATCTTACACAGAGCTGAGCACACTAGGTACTGGTCTGCCAAGGCCAAGAGACCTCATGCCTTGTCTATACAAGCAGATATATGTGTGTGTGTGTGTGTGTGTGTGTGTGTGTGTGTTTCCCCCAAATACCTTTCCTTACTTTTCTTCAAGGTTCCTAGGCTATTGGAGTTAGTATTGTTTTAAAGGACTTAAATTTTACTACTCAGTTAACTGATGTTGAAATTAAAACATTAAAATTTTGTTTTTACATGCTGGTGCTCGTTAGAGTTTTTTTTTTCTCCACTTGATACAGGTTAGGGTCATCTGGAAAGAGGGAACCCCAGTTGATAAAATGCCTCCATCAGATTGGCCTGTTGGCAAGTATGCGGAGGCATTTTCTTGACTCATCATTGGTGCGGGAGAGCCCAGCCCACGAGGGCAGTGCTATCTCTGAGTAGGTAAGTGGTCCTGGGTTGTTTTTTTTTCCTTTAAAAAACAAACAAACAAACAAACAAACAAACACACTGAGTAAGCCATGGAGAGCAAACCAGGAAGCACCACTCTTCCAGGGCCTCCGCTTCAGTAACTGACCTCAGGTCCTGCCCCGAGTTCCCTTTGGGATGGGCTGTATCACGTAAATCAAATAAACCCTTTCCTCCCCAAGCTGCTTTTTGGTTACAGTGTTTTTGCATATAGCAGTAGGAATCAAGGCAGGATTCTCTGTGGGGAAAACACAGAGCCTTCCGTTGTCTGAAGACCTTATATTAGTTAATACACAGACAGGCAGTAGTCCAAGAGGTACCCTTTGAGTGTGCATGCAAATAATGTAGGATATGTTTGTTAGTCACTGTGTGTGTGTGTGTTCATGTCCGCACCAGTGTTTGTTTATTTATTAGTTCATGTCCAGGCATGCCAACTATCTTGAAGTGCAGGAAAAACTGACCTGCCTGAGACAGTGATGCTACTTCTCTTAAGAAGCCCTCCTTCAATAGCCACAAACATGTCTCGAGATTCATTGGATGCATGGTCATACAGTTACACATGGAAATACGGTTATTTTGGTGCAGAATGCTGTTTTACTTGTGCATGGCTGGTTGATTGCAGTCTTTTATTTTATTTTATTTTTGAACTCTCCTGCATTACTTTGTTCCTGGGTATTGGAATCTAACTGGAGTGGTGACACTGTTATCTCCCTGGAGGGAGGCTATGAAGTGCCTTAGGGCAGAGACTATGCTGTCCTCATCTCTGTGTCCCTGGATCACAACTTGCGCACAGAAAAGGCACTGAATAAATATTACTGGAGTAAGCCACACTAATATCAACATATAACATAGGTATGTTTTGTTATGAGTCTCTCAACACAGATTTTTGCTTTAGTTTCCAGCTAGAATATTAATGATATATGCCCAAGTATGTAATGCATGCTAAGTTTGGAATTCATCCTTGGCTCTTGGTATTTAGAAAAAAGCTGCTACTTCATCTAATACACACCACCCTTCCCCGTGCTTTTGTGCAGCAGGATCCCTTTCAGCAGGTGAGGTCAGGAGGTTAACCGCTCCACATCTGTTTATGCTTCGCTCTGCGTTGAAATGCCTGAAATGGGCTGTCATAGAGCATAAAATCCATGTGGTCGTGTAAGCGCTCCCTGATTATTTTCAGCTGTGGAAAGGCAGTATTTTAGATGTCTGCTCATGTTGCCAATCTCTTTCAATCTTTAAGTCCCAGCGTTTCCACTAATAGGGGATTGGCGAGTCAATTAAATCTCTGGGGTTTGTACAAATCCTACAGTCCGCGTTTGGCTGGATGAAAAAGAGATTGCTTCCTTTTACAATGTACCCAGTTTCTTTAGCTGTGTAGTTTCATAATCAAGATGCAAGCATTTAAAACATTTTTTATGAATAAAAATATTTAATTTCCTGAGGAATGGATAATCAAATCTTACTTTTTTTTCTTTCCTCACCTCCGTTGTTTTAAAAATGTTTATGTAAAAGAAAGAAGAGAGAGCGAGAGAAAGAAGGAAAGATAGATAGAAAAAAGAAACAGATCTTTAGGACTCTCCAATGCGTGCTGAAAGAATTCGGGTGTTGTATCTGCCTCCAAGAAAAACTTCCATTGCCTTTGGGTTGTGATTTCTATGAAATGACTGACTGGCATATTGGAGACTAAGGGCAAAGTCAACTGCAAGGACGGAGGATTCTGTTTATCTCTCCATCCTCCTCCTCTTCCTTCTTCTCCTCCTCCTTTTCTTCTTCTTCCTCCTCCTCCTCCTTTACTTCTTCCTCCTCCTCCTCCTCTTCCTCTTCCTCAGGATAAGGGGAGTCTGTTGTTTCTAGCATCATGTTTGTAACTATTACAGACATATGAGCCTCCCACATTGCTTTGAAGAAAACAGGACTTAAAGATTATCTTGATGCTTCTAGAGAATAAAGAAAATAACTTTCCTTTGGGAAACTGAATGGAGCAGACTCCTTCCTGGCTGCTTGAACCAGTAAATCAGGTCTCAAAACTTTGTGAACTTAAAACAAAACAAAACAAAAAACCAAAAGAAAAAGCTTTTTGTCATATGTTTTCTTTGCTAATTTCATTTAACTTTTTGCACATTTGTGATGGTATCAATTCATTTAATTTTTTGGTTTCTAATCTGCAGATGTAAGCATATTGTTAGGGTGAAGGAATGGCTTTATAAGGTCACCTAAACTTCCAGTGGTCCAGACAATTGCATAAGTAGCCTCTGCAACATTCCAATCTGTTCTCTCATAGTTCAGACTTGAGCTGAACATTGCCACCCCGAAAACAGGAACACGAATGTGACATACTGTCTGGGTTATTGGATAATTATTATCTCATCTCCTGGATAGAGTCAACATTGTGCTGGTATTTAGTCTCTAGATTGAACATACATTCTTGGATGTGTGAATATGTGCCTTGGGAGAGGACTGTCTGGTGCTGCTATAATTTTCAAAGGAGAAGTTGTGGGCAGGGTTGGCTTGCAGAACCATGTGTTCTGGTGTGAACTTAGTAATTTCATTTTGAGAGAGGGCATTGAGTTATTTGAACCTCATACGCTTCAATTAAATGCCAGTAAATGGGATAAAAAGATTTACTCAAAACCAGATGCTCATTCTCTGGGCCTCTCGGGACGTTCTAAACAAACATCACAACACAAGGATGATTTGGAAGTTTTGTTTACTGGTAGAGTGGAATCTAAAATGGAGAATTGACAGATGGTCGGTTTTAGAAGTACCTACATTATTGATTTCTTATTCAGCAAATCTGCCTTTAATTCATGAAAGGGACACTTTCACGGTTGATTGAGAACAAGTGGTACGCATCTAGCACTGGCAACTATTTATTTAAATTTGGGGTAGCAATTGTTTTGTTGATGCCACTGAGTGGAGATGGATTGAAGAAACTCCATCTCTATTTGGGGCAGGAGAATATTCCACCCTGGTGTCCAGCAGGAGCCCAGTATCTGCACTGTTGAAGCTTGTGAATATACTGACCTGTGATAATATGCTGTCCTCACAGACTTTCCATGAGCTTCTGTGGCCTGTGGAAGCCTCAGTAGTAGGAGTGACTAACTACTCTCGCAGTCTGTTACCTGCTTTGCTAAACCAGCAGAACACAAATATACATTTGTAGTTCCTCATCTTCCAACCTCAAGAACAAAGGGACTAAGATTCTTGCAGACAAAACTAGCACGGATTTTGGATGACTTTTTAACTGTGATTAAATATTGTAACCCAATCATCTGTGGCAAAGCTATTCTATTCTGGCATAATTTTAAATACTATCTCATCTTCTCATTGTATTTTAAGAACACTTTTTTTTCTTTTTTAGAGTTATCTAGGTGTTATAATAAACCTGGAAGCAATAAATAATTTTAACTAAATCCACCAGATGGTTATAAGAATTAGGAGAATCCTCTAGCTATGAACAGTTAGACATTCCAGATTCACAGACTATTGGACTACAGTTCTGTCTGTATTATTTTATAGTGTGTGTTAGGAATACAGTGACTTGGTATTTATATTTAATGGAATCCATGGTATAGAGACACATTTTGCAGGTAAAATTAACACGCACATCGCACAAAGCCTGCTGGTTGAGATGGTTTACAGGATCCCTCGTCTGCCGAATGTGTGGCACTGATTTAAACAAGTCACGCATCAGATAACATTATTAGAACGTTTGTATATATGATGCTGTACCATAAGATAGCGCATGCACTATCTGAGGGTGAATATTATTTCTTAAGAAGTGATCAGAGGCTAAGGATGATGTTTGCTTCGTAGCACCTCAGAATGATCGGAGAATATGTTTCTTTTTTTTATTATGTTTTTGACTTGTTAAATATAAACTCGAATCCCCATTTTCTTTTTAAATTGATTTTTATTATTTTTAATTATGTGTGTGTCTGGTGATACGGACCATTTGCACATGAATGCAGGTGCTTGAGAAGCCTAGACGTATTGAACCCACCGGAACTAAAGGTAGAGGGTTGTGAGCCACCGGATTTGGGTGATTGGAATCAAAAGACTCTTCTGTAAGAACAGTGTATGCTCTTCGCGTCTGGCCCATCTCTCCAGAGCCTCCTCTCTGTTTCACCTTTTTCTACCGTTGTAGGTACTTTTCTATTGCGTGCATCCCACTTAGTGCACAACTGTTATTTGAGAATGGAGTGAGAACGCTCACTTCACTACAGAAATAGTTTTCTTTTGAATGACAGCTAAGGTTTTAGGATATTGAAAGCTTATAAAATCGTCAGGCCGAGGTCCTTAATAAAGCAACAGAACTGTTAGTCATTTCTTTCTGATATGTGACCACTATGGAAAAAAAAAAAGACATTTACGGTTCCAGAAAGCAGAAATTCCTAGGTATTTCTGATTTGGGGGTTGATAGAGTTGCAGGGCCACTTGTTTTCATAATTTTAACATGGTGGTGCTTGTGATTTTTTCTATAGAAAGATCCACTACACTTTACTTTCTACAAAACAGTTTCCTTTTTGACTCCAAAGTTTATAATAAGAGGTATGAGTATGGGCTTCTGCTTACAGTCCTAAGAAGCTCAGTTATTTACTTTAGAATGCTTTCCATAAAAAACCCATATATCACTTAATATTATAATACTTTGGTTGTACATTTGTACACTTGCCACTGCAGAGATTTTGGATGATTCAGGAATAGAGTTTGCTGGGGAATCTCTAGGGATACATTATTTTAAAAGAAGTCATTTAAGTAACTGTAGAATAATCTTGTTTGGGTGATTTGATCCACTCATTTGTTTGAAAGTTGTTAATTGCCTTCATTGGTTGGAATGGAATGTAGACTTGAGGACTAATAAACTAAGCAGAGACTGAAACCCATTCCCCTCCTCATTTTCATGCGTGTGTATGGTGTGCAAGTGTGTATATGTATGCTTTTGCATGCGTGTCAATGTGTGTGTATGTGGGTGTATGTGTGTACAGGTGAAGGCCTCAGGTTGATGGCAGGAATCATTCTCCATTGCTTTCCATTATATTCATTGAGACGAGATATCTCAGTGAAACACAGAGCTTGCCAATAGGGCTAGTCTTATTGACCTGCTTGCTCTAGGGACCCCTTATCTCTGCCTTCCAAGCTTGGGATTACAGGCAAGCCATCAAACCTACCCAGCGTTTACCTGGGTTTTGGGAATCTGACCTCAGGTCTTTGTGCTTGCCATTTCCCTAGCCCAAGACTTAATTGAGCTTCTAGGTTCAGGAAAAAGCAAGCCACAGAGGGTGCAGTGATGAAGGGAAAAAGGAGGGATAGGAGGGAGGAGAGAGAGGGGGAGAAAGGAGGAGGAGGGTGTAGGCTTTGCAGTATGAGTGGAAGGGTCAGTATTAGATGGGCGGCAACTTCTCTGTGGAAAGAGAACCAGAGTACTGAAATGAACAGATATATAGCTTTAGATTTAGGAAAGTAGAGTAACCGGCATTTGATGGTATTGATTTTTCTGTAAAATGTGAGTTGTAGTAGGTTCTTTTCAGAGCATCAGAGAGGAAGAGTGGGAAGAGGAAGCTTGAGAAGAAAGTTTTAAAGTCAGCAGTCAAGTCCTTCTGTCACATGATTTACAGCCACACACTACCATCAGACATAGGAACCCAGAGAGAAGATTATTATGTTTGCCTGGTGTTGGCTTTAAAAGATAGGTGACTGTCTTGGTTTGCCTTCTTTTGCTGTGATAAAGACTGTGACCAAGAGAAACTTAGGGAGGAAAGGTTTCTCCCCCATCAACGGTCCATCACCTAAGGAAGTCAGAGCAGGAGCTTACACAGGAACCTGAAGCCAGGAACTGAATCAGAGGCCATGGAGGCATACTTCTTATTGGCATACTCTCCACATCTTGCTCAGCTTGCTTTCTTATGCCACCCAGGACCACCTGCCAAGACTATCCTCACTGAGCTTGGTCTTTCTCTGCCAATTAGCAACCAAGAAGTTGTCCTACAGACTTGCCTATAGGATGGAACCTCAATGGAGATTCCTCTACCCACCTGACTCTAGCTTACATTAAATGGATGAAAACCTAACCATGGCAGTGAGGGGACAACCCAGAGGAATAAGGATGTTCATGACATCAGCAGGGGATTGCAATATGAGTCCATACACTGCAAAGCAGATAGATGGGCAGATGGGAAAAGGAGAGTTGATAAACTGGAAGAAGAGTCAACACTGGATAGGCGGTCACAAGGTATTCAGAGAATGGTTGTCACAGAGGTGATGAAATCAGGAAGTTCAGAGGCAAACACAACAGAGCTAGGAACGCAGAAGACAGGGAGAAGAAGGGTCCTGGTGGAAATAAACTGACTTAGGAAAATACTTTTAGAGAAATTTATTATCATATGCTGTAAAAACAGACACAACAGCTTTTTACATGAATGTAGTTCTTAAGATACAGGAAGCAAGTTTCCCCCAACAAGATTAGAAAAATAACAAGAATGAATTGCTTTATAATATATATATATACATATGCAGTTATGACTAGATCCCTGGCTCTCTGAGCTCATCGCATACTCTTGAGGACGGGGAGGTTCAATTCTGGGAGATGGGTGGCCCCTGGGAGAGCGCTGCACAGACCCTCCTGAAATGAGTTGTAGGGCGGTCTTAGCGGTTATCTCATAGCCCCTGTCATGACTACTCTTGGTTGTCAACTCGACCACATCTGGAATTAACTCAAACCCACGGGGCTGGGTACCATGTGAGGGATTTTTCTTAAGTCATTTAAGTCAAAATAGGAAGATCCACCTTTCATCTGGATCTTTCCAGGTGGGAAGATCCACCTTCAACCTGGCGGACCATACCTTCTGCTGACAGCCTGCATAAAGGACGTGGAAGAAGGACGCTTTTGCTCTTTGCCTGTTTGTCCTTGTTCTTGCAGGCAAATCCATTCCTTCAGTGGCATTAGATCCTACTTCTTTGGGATTCTAGCATATCCTAAAGACCAGCTGAGACATGCAGTCTCATGGACGGAGCAACTACTGGATTCTTGGATTTTCTGTTGGTAGACAGCCATTGTTGGACTAGCTGGGCCACAGCCTGTAAACTTCTCTAATAAATCATATATATATAAGTGTGTGTGTGCATGTGTGTGTGTGTGTTCAATTAGTTCTGCTTCTCTAGAGATACCTAATTTGGGTCTACATTGCATGAAAATCAGAGAAACCTCACAAACCGTGGGCCGATACATCATTGCCAGGCACAGTCATCAAGAGCCAAGAGTGCAGGCAGAAAACCATGTAACCGAGAAGGTGTGCTGAAATACCGAGTTGTCTTCAGTAGTTCTCTCTTCTCTTCCTTAAGAAAAAAGGAATTGATTTCCTAGGCATTGGTGAAAATATTTAGACTAATCAGGCGTGTGATTTCCAGAGCTTAGACACTTAATTGATATGCACTTCCGTGGCTTTCTAGGACTCCCAGTCTCTGGTTCCTTTCTGGACAGCAAGGAGCCACTGTTGATAACCCCGGGTCAGTTATCCTTAAAATAATCCCTTGACCACCTTCAGTCTTTGCGGGCAGGAGTCTAAGGAAGTTCACAATCCTTTACCTCTCTGGATGTATTTTCTCTGTAATACCCTTTTCCACAGTTACTTTTCTCAGAATTATGTGGCTTGAAGTACAGCCTCCTTGTAGTCCTCCCCCAGGAAACCATATTCCTATCCTTGAGTTCCCATGAGTTCCCATTTCTCCTATAAGGTGTGAGCTTTGGCGAGACCATTGGCTTGAAATCTTTATTAGACTCACTGCGGGCCTTCAATGCCTAACTGAGTGAATTGACTCCATCACTCTCTCTGTTGGCCTGTAGTGCCATCAGATAAATGTTATCTCTGAGCCTGGAAGAGTTTCACCTGACCCATGACAGCTCTGATTGAAGTGCTGTGGCAGACTTCCTATTCTATCATACCTTCACTCTATCTTCCTGAAGATCCACTGTAGACTGATTAAATGACCTCACCTTGGCTGGTGCCTTAAATTGGGTGCAGTGGGAATGAGTTAGTAGTCACATGAGCCTCGCAAACGAAGCCCTTCTCAAGCTAACATCACGAGTTCTTTCAAACAGTGTCTTCCACAGAGAGGATTCTTAAGGCGACTGAAGACATCATTGACTTCTGTGGTGATAGTGGCCAAGGATCCATTTTAACAGAGGGGAAGTGTAATGTCTGCCTCAGAAGAAATATCAGATTTGCCAGTTCGTTCCCTTTGCATGTCATGGAAATGATCATGGACCAGTCAGGAAGTTCTAACAATATTACAGGACCATTCTGTAGAGCAGTCTGGATAATGAAAAGGCTTTATTGCAGGGCCATTCTTTTATCGAAAGTTACATATTTATAACAGAGAGAGAGAGAGCACTTGTGGGGGATCATGAGGAGAAGTGGTTGGTATTGGGGTTATTAGAGAAGTAGAGTTTCTACGAACATACAGAAACAAGGAGAGATTTAGTTTGGAAGTAGGGAAAGAGAAGCATATTAATTTTGTGTTTGGGCTACACGCCGCTCAGAATAGGATCTGCACAATATAACGAAAAGAAATTCAGGACTGAAGAATGGTGGTTCAAATGGTTTCACAGAGGTTAACAGACAAGTGCCAAAGCTGTCAGAAAGGTGAGCAAGGCAGAGTTCACGAGTCAGAAGCTATGCGTGCATCGGGGACTAGGGCAGTAGCCGTCAGAACTTGGAGCACTTTTCATAACCTCCCAGGCTTCTGCTGAGAAAGCCTCTGCCTTCACCTAGCCATTGGTAATAAACAAATTCCCAGACAGGAGCTTGAACTTCTCACAATGTAAAGCATTTGCTGACAAGAACTTCTGAGTCATCACTGTGGTCTGTCACACTCTCTCATGGGTAGGCTGTGGGGGGAACTGCGAGCAGCAGAGAGTGTCCTCGAGTTGCTCTGTTTACTGCCACCTATAGCAGTCTCTCACTGTTGGGCTTGTTAGTAAATGTGTGGCCAGTAATACTTAACCCTGTGGAATTGTTTCCTCTGAAAACTTGTTTTATCCAGATGTGTGTGCGTGCAGACTTGGGTCGGAATGAAGACAAAGAATGAAGTCCGGTTGGTGTCCTGTCTATACCTACTCACTAGTGCTTTATCTCGCTGTCAGAAAGCTGACTTTGCTTACATCTGGCTCAGGAGGTAGTTCTTGCCATGGTAATTCACAGCATTTGGAATACTGCCAAACTGATAAATGTTTCTTAAATAAAAAAAAAAAAACAAACCTAAACATCCTGAAATATCAGTAAAAGTTTACCTAATAAAAAAAGTTTTCAGAATAATGAACAAAAAAGTAAGATGAAAAGTTGGTAAAGTGATTGCCTAGCATGGGGGAAGGGAAGGAGGGGGAGGAGGAAACGAGAAGAAGCAGGGGGAAGAGGAGAAGGAGGAAGAGGGAGGGGAAGAGGAGGACTTGTTTGTGTATCAGTTATCCCCTTGCTCATTACTTTTGACCACCGTGATTTCATGCCCTCAAGGACACAATGTCAAACCTCTCAGGAATACCCTGAAAGAACAGCTGTCATGTAAAATGTCAGACCAGCCACTGAGCTGCTGTGTGATATTAAAACCATGCTTCATTTCTCCCTCTTCCGTCAGGTCCTGAGAGGTGACAGTAGCCTGGGCGAAGGCTGCCCTCAGAAACTGGTGACTGCTAACTTGCTGCGCTTCCTCCTGCTGGTGCTCATCCCCTGCATCTGCGCCCTCATCGTGCTGCTGGCGATCCTGCTGTCCTTTTTGGGTGGGTGATGCTGTTATTCAAGAGAAAAAAAGTCACAATTATGATTAGTGTGGTTCAGGCTGCGGTGCACACTCAACTCTAACTTTACCTAACGTGTCAAATCAGTGAGAGGTTTCCCTTGGGAAAACCTGCAGTTTCAACCACGGTAACCATGCGACCTGCTATTGTTAATGCCAATGATGGGTTACAATGAAGACAATTACTAGATGTGAACACCATGAGAGCTGAGGGGCAGCCAGACCGGTCATTTCTTTATCACATAGGGCACACAAGAGACAGAGGGATATGCAAGGTGTTTGGACACAGTTAACCACAGGAGAGTTAACATCTGACCCTTTGCCGTGAGGTGAATAGAAATTCAGGTTGAGGGCAGTAGCAAGTGCAGAGCAAGTGACTCCAGGAGGTGACGTCAGAAACTGGGTGAAAATTTGGCAACTTTGGAAACTGCAGCTAGATGGGTTCAGTACACATGCCAGCAGATCACGTGTGTCATAGTTAGGGTTCAGGGCTTAGTGTGTTGGTCTTGGTTTTCAAAGCTATGGGGAGGAAGATCAAGGGTCTTCCTCACTCTCTCAGCTTTGTCTTCGACTCTGAAAAGCTAGATTTTCAACATGCACTCTAAAGTTTACACACCAAATTTTAACCAGGTAGACATCAGCAATCAAGTAGTATGTGCTAAGGATCGATTCATTCGTTTACATGTTACCATTTCAGTTTAATGAACAACAGCCTACGTGAGAAAGGCAGTCTCTTGGGGAAAAAGCAACAATGTATTACGATTGCTGTCCACTGATGTGAGTCAGGCTCCTTTAAATGCATGCAATCAAATGAAACAGGAAACAAATAGCCAGATAGCAATGATCAAGTTCCATCACTAAAGATTTAAAAATTGTAATTTCATCAAAGCAGCCTATTGTTTTCTTACAAATTGACTTAGGAAAGCCATACATTTAGAATTGACAAGGTGAGTTAATGCCAGTCAATATAAAATGCCTATTTGTTTGGTATATTAGGATCATATGCGATGTGTATTGGAAAGTAATACTGTAATATCTTGGTATCCACAGAGAGTTTATCCCAAGGCCTCTCTAAGATACCAAAACCCATAGTAGCTTATTTGCATCCCGTATACGAAATGACAGAGTATCTGTATGCAACCTATGTATATCCGCCGATTCCTCAAAATCACTTCTAGATCACTCATAATGCCTAGTAAAATGTGAATGTAATGTTAGTGGTTGCTCTACTGCTTAGGGAATAATGAAAAGGAAATAAAGTCTGTAGTTGTTCGGGCAGATGCCATTTCTTTTTGCCCTAATACTGTCCATTTGTGGTTGGTTGAATCTGTGGATATAGAGGAAGGGTTGTGTTTATTTGCTGTGAGAATGTTTGGCAATCACTGTGATGAGCAGTGGGTTACAGTTGGAGGATCTTCCCAAGGAAGAAGAAATCTGACCATGTTTATATTTGCAAAGGACACAGAGCTGGACACTGGACTTGGCAGAAAGAAGTAAAGGAAGGGAGACTGGCTTGTGACTCTGGCTCTGATCTAAATGAGGATTAAGTCAAGTTCGAAATAAGGCCTTGGGTACATTAAAATAAGCAGAGATCAAGATGGATTGGATTTGAGGGTAAGAGAAGAAAAGAAATCAAGTCTGGTTCTTAGCTTTCTGGCTTGGGTATCCAGGTTATTTGGGGGCGCGTGTTCAGGGGGAGCAGTGTGATGCAGGCAGCGGAGGGCTCGCTGGAAGATCAGTTTGTACATTAAGGGTGCTTTGAGACAGCCAAGCTCAGCAGAATCTCAGCTTCCATGAGCATGTCTTCTATAAGCTCCGGCTTGGCCAAGTAATAGAGGGATACAAGAACCCCAACACCATGTCTTCTTGGGGAAGCTTAGAGAGAAATTATAGCTGTATGTAATGTTTGTTTTATGATTGTCTTTTGAATTTACCTCCACCCCATGGCTCCAAGTCTGAAGCTGAAGCATCGTCAGGGATGCTGAGATGGTGCCTGGTGACCCCCAAAGATGAGGGAGTATCAGGCATAATGGAAGAAGCTGGAGTTTGTGAAATTTGAAAAGCAGACATATTAATTAAAAGGCAAAGCCAAAGATCAGATAGAGAAAAATGGGAGAAAAAATCAGATAGAAAAAATAAAAAAAAGGAGATAAAGGAAGGGTGGCCAGAGAAGAAAGAAAGGGACCTAGGAATGCTGGGCTTCTCAGATACTATGGGAGATGAGAGGAGCATGTGCTCAGAGAGCCACTAAGAGGAGCACAGAAGAGGGGCCTTGTCCAGGACGGTAGCCGATCGATGGTGTTTCAGTAACCATTCCTCTGTGGCCATCCGTGGCCAGCTGTGGCCATCTGTGGCTAGCTGTGGCCATCCGTGGCTAGCTGTGGCCATCCGTGGCCAGCTGCAGGCTAAGGCATCATCCCTGCCATGCCCTTCCAAGACCAACTCCCACATACTCACCCACCCTCCCTGCTCCAGAGCCCCTCTGGGGTTGCTGTGTTTGCAGCTTGTCCAGATCCATCGTTTTCATCCCTGAGAACATCTGTCACTCAGCAGCTTGGTTGCACTAACGTTGCTGTTAAAGCTCTCTTTCCCACAATACTATGAACGGCTCTCACACACTGAGGACTGTTTCCTTTAATTCACATATAAATTTAAGCCCATGTTTCAGGGCCTCCTTGCTTAGTAACTTCTGAACGGAGGGAAGGATAGGGTGCTACTGAAGCCTGGCTTTGTGGTTATTTTTATTTTATTTTTATTAGTTCTTGGGGACTCTTATACAATGTATTTTAATTATTTCACCCCTCTGCAAACTTCTCTCTGATCTCCCCTCTGAGGTTGTTCTGAGTCACATGTGGGTGTGATAAAGAACAGAAAGCCACTTCCAGGATGCAAACTTCAGAAAAGCAAGCCTGAATGGACTCAGAGCTCACTAGCCGAAGGGTTTTTTTTTGTTATAAGACAATGCTAATCGACCTTCCCACAAACCAAACAAAGGCCTTCCCTGCTTAATGAAAATGACATCACCCTGCAGTTTCAGCTGACTACCCGGCCCCCATTACTATGCTTCAGGCAATCTTAGGTTTCCAAGTGTTCCTGAAGTAGCTCATAGCTGATTGGCTTCAGGGATGATTAGGTCTCTTCATTAGCAATATCATAAACATATACCTTTAACATGAAAGAAATTAGAGGAAAGGTACTTTTAACAGCAATTGCCTCAGCCAGGGCTTACATCAGGTACAGGTTACATGTCAGAAGCACTCATTAACAGTTACCCATCACTTACAGGTTTTTCCCAAGACCAAGTTAACGCATTCTAAAAAGCAGTCCCTCACACTTTTTAGTGTCTGATCCCTACATCCTTCCTTCCCTACCCATCCAAATTTGACTCTTTTTCATTAAAAAAAAATACCCATCAAGTCCAGTTTGTGTTGTCTGTATATTGTGGGATCTGTCGCTTTCCACAGAAGCTTGGTTAATTTAGGGGTTATAATCTTTTTGGTTGTGGGCCTAGATTTTAATATCTGAGCTACCTCTCTAGCCCAGGGACTATAATCTTAAAGAAAACTGTTTTTCCTTAGCTGGGGATGGGACTTCATGCCCACCTCCCCTCTCAATGGTAGGATGTAGTCTGACTACATCCTGGCATGATTTACGCATGCTAGCACAACTTCTGAGATTGTCTGTGCAGTTGCCTTTCCTTATCCCACCCACCGTTTTTGGCTCATTTCCACCCTTCTACAGTGATCCTTAATCATGTGAATCAATACATCATTCTTTTTGATAGCTGGATAAGATTCCATTGTATAGATACAACACAATGTTTATCCATTTGATCTATAGAGGAACATTTGAATTGCCTTCAGCTTTTGGCCTCTGCAGTGTATTGTCCAGCTACGAATATTTATGTGTATATTTTTGTGTGGACAAACACTTTGTTTCCCTTAGGCATATGCCAGCAGTAGAATTTTATATGCTTATGAGTGGCATTTTGGAGGCTACTAAATTCTATCTTGCTTGCCTATTGGAAACTTTTACAAAGTAGGAATCTCCTGATACATCACCACAAGGATTTTTCTATGTTCTGCACAGCACGATTTGATAGTGAAGCAATATCTTCCCCAATAAACATTTTGTATTTTATAGCTGAGATGTGTGCTGTTGGGATTAGCACCACATCCACTCCTCATCTTCCCTTGTAAGCTCTCGTTAAATTCTGCTTACTTTAGAACAGTTTCAGTTGTTGGAGTAGATAGCTCCATGCCTTTCCAACTCTTGCTGTTGCTTATGTGTCCATGAGGACTGCTCAAGGATTCCAGAATGCAGGTTGTACTGTCTCCAGTCTTTCCCATTTTGACTCAGCTCATGCCAACATGATAAGAAGATTTCTGAAGAGGAGAGTTGAACTTTGTAGTCAATGTGCTTGAGCAGCGGGCTATGGAGGAGCAGCATGCAGGGTCTCACATAGCCCTTAATGGGAGCTGTCAAGGTAGAGATTAGTTCTGTGTCTCTAAGCATGGCAGAAGCTTGAATTGTCCATAGAATCCAAAATGTGGGTCTAAAATAAAGATTTGGTATAGCACTGTGACCCGTCATCATGGTAACCTAGAAATCCCTAATCCCACAGTCTCAGCAGCCAGCATATCTTAATTGCCCATGAAGTATTTTGGAGGAAAAAAAACCCCCCTGAATTTTGAGTTTGCAATATGATGGTCAGATTCATATGACTTTCATGTTTAGGCTTGAGATTTACTTTTGAGAGATGAGATGAGATGAGAGTCATTTTTTTATAAGAAGCAAAGCTAGAGCTGGAAAGACTCAGCAGTTTAGAACACAAGATATCCTTGCACAAGACTTCAGTTTGGTTCCCAGAGCCCATACAAGGCAGCTCATAACCCCAGTAACTCTAGCTCCAGGGAGGCAGACACCCTCTTCTGGCCTCCTCATCATGGGCACTGCTGTAGAACTTCCAGACATCGCCACATTTCACAGAGGCTCTGTCAGGATACACTGTGCTGCTCAGCCTCATTAGAGGCCCACTCTCACCTGACACTGCTCCTCTAGAGAGCTTGGTTCTGATAGGCTCTACTTTGGTGTCATGGCTGCAGCCTTTGCAGTAGTTACACTTGGCTGCTAAGAGAACCCTGGGTTGAGCAGACAGTCTCCACTTGCAGGGGAGAAATGTACACACTGGCCTTCGGAGGGGATAACTGCCTATTCTAGGACAAGCTCAATCTTTTTTTCTACCTGTTCCGTGTTATCATGAATGTCATCTGTAAAGTGCTGTGCATGCTACGAAACCTTCTATGAAGCCACCAGCACAGCATTTGCCTTTCTGTCAGTTGGCTCCCTGGGAACCCTAGCTTGACACAACTTTACCACATTTACCTGAGGCTGACTCTTCATCTTTTTTGCCGCCTCTCATCCCTTCCTAAGTGCTTCAGCACCTTAGGAACCCCATTTTCATGTTAACTTAACCAGTTAGATCCTCAGAACCTCTCCTACATCATAGAGGTCATGTCTCATTGTGGAGCTCAGCAAAGCATGAAAGCCTCATCAAGATCCTTGCTCAATTAACTCCCTTCTTAACTCTAAGATGAACATGGGCCCGTTAAGCCCAGTGAACTTGGAGCCAAACACCACCTTTCTCATGCCCAATTATCTCAGTAACACCTGATTTTCTATGGTTCTTCAGTCCCTGAAGTTCATGAGGACCTCAGTTCATGGTGGCCAGGCTCCCTAATGGCCATTTTGAGCCAGTCCATCTAGCACTGATCTTCCTTGTATTACCTCGTACTATGTAGCCTTTTCTCAAGAGGGCATGAGTTTATTACCATTTCTCCACTTTGACAGAACCAACTGATCCTATCTACCCCCATGCCCCACAGCCTCAAGAGTGGGCTGCGAAGACTCCTTAGATTTCTTTTTTAAAATGTATTCTTCTCTCATACAATACATTTGGATCATGCGCTCGCCTCCCTCCACTCCTCCCATCTCCCCGCATCCCTTTCCCTCGGATCTGCTCCTCCTGTTTCCCTTCAGAAGAGAGTAGATCTCCCAGGGATATGAAACAGACACAGCACAAGAAGATAGAACTGAACCTGGGTACAAATCCTCCTCTCAAGGCTGGATGAGACAACTCAGTAGGAGGAAAAGGGTCCCCAGAAGAGGCAAAGAGTCAGGGACCCTCATATTCCCCTGAGATTTCTTTTTAAAGTCTTCCCCACGTCAAGTAGTTTGGACGCTGAGTATTGTGATTATACTAGCTGCCTGTACTAGCC
This sequence comes from Cricetomys ansorgei, assembly GCA_026225945.1. NCBI lineage: Eukaryota > Metazoa > Chordata > Mammalia > Rodentia > Nesomyidae > Cricetomys > Cricetomys ansorgei. The sequence continues at coordinate 7,937,135 of JAMJFZ010001868.1, read as the reverse complement.
ATCGTTAAAGCTCCTGCCTATCATATGAATCATGGATTTCCTCTTCCTTTTTTCCTTCCTTTCTTTCTGAGTTCCCTTCATTTCTAGAGCAATATCTTCTGTCTCTTCTATCTTGCTCTGTCTTTCCTAACCATTCAATTTTTTTTTTTACTAAATTTCAAGTTTTGGGATGCCAAGAATCTTCTTAGCACAGAAGTAACTTGTATTCCCTCTTGTACCTTGCCAGACACAAGAAATGGAAACCTCTACCTTATCTTCTATTTTAAAATTTCTCTTTTCCTAATGAGGGCTTTTATGAAGGATGGCATCTCTGTGTCTTTTTCATGTTGTTATTCCTCCCTCGTGCTTACATGCTCTCTTTGGGTCAGTTTTGTTTGAGCTATGCCATGGTCTGTGAGTCTCACTGGAAGGCTACTGAATCTTTCTTCATCAGACTGTTGGAGCCTTGTATACAAAAGCCTTAAACTCATCAACATCTAAAACCAGTGGTTCTTGACCTTCCTGATGCTGTGACCCTTTCATACAGTTCCTCATGCTGTGGTGACCCCCAACCATAAAATTATTTTCATTGCTACTTCATAACTGTAATTTTGCTACTGTTATGGATCATAATGTAAATATCTGATATGCAGGTGGCCTTGGGTGACCCCTGTGAAAGGGCCATTTGACTCTCAAAGGGGTTGCAACCCACAGGTTGACAACCAATGATCTAAAATTAATTATTCTTGTTTATCTGAGGCTTATGAAGAGGGGCCTGAGAGCACCATTCTAGCTCACTTCACACTGTGAAAATCTAGATGTAGCTTGTTAGACTTTTCCTTCTTGACATGAAGAAGAACGAAAATGTAGAGTGTTGAGAGACTGCAGGGAATGTGATTTACATTTCCCATCACTTCTCTTGAATGCAAGAGAAAAATATTCTTCACAAGTGGCATTCCTTCCCTCAAGTGACCAGTTGAGTTTGAGAGACCAGAGTGAAAACTATGTTTTTTTTTCCTCTCTCTTAGAAAATTTCCTAGCAAACTTATATAAAACCTTGGAATTGGAAGACTCTGAATTTCTTAATTTATAATGTTGGATTCTGAGCATCATTTTCAAATGAGAAGCTCCCCAGATTCTTATTTATACCAGGAAGTATAATGTTCCCAATGATCTGTCATGGCCTCATTTCTACTGCTTGCATAAATCTTCAGACTGTCTTCATAACTTTGGTTTTCTGGCACAGATTCTCCAACATAGAGTTTTCAAACACAAGCATGTGTCTTCATAAAGTCGACAGGCTGAAGTTAGATCTATGTCCCTAGCTTCCTGAACTGATGATCAAAGGGTTTACACTCAAAGTGAGGTCCTTGGATGAAGCAGCACATCCTCCTGAGGACCCTGTACTGCAGAATGCTGTCTCAGCACCACTCCTGTGATATGCCTTGCAGATCCTCATGCCTCTATCCATTCCCCTCTCCCTGAATAGATCTCTCTCCTTCTCATCTTCTTAGATGTACGGATCTTTCTTATCACGGGCTATCCAAAGCCTTTTTATTTAATATGCTGTATCTGGAACTAATAGTTATATGAACCAGACTTTGAAACCAGGAGCTTGTGTCTTCTCTTTGTGTTCAGTTCCCTGAAGCTCGTCTGTCTCTGTCCAATGAGTGTCAGGGCATCAGTCCTAAACTCCTTTCTCACTTTACACTCATCTCTTTCTTGGCAATATCATCCATTCCAATCACTCCATCTATCACTTATATACCCAACAACTACAGGGGAGCCCAGAGCTGGTGCTGGGCACTCTTCTGGGGCTCGAAACAAACAATTCCATGTGTGTGCCTTCCTTAAAGTGTAAGCAGATGTGCTCTGGGAGCAGGAAGGAGGGAACCTTTTGTGGGGAGCTCTACAGGAGGAGCTCTCTACATTGCTTTGGCTTGGCCCTTTCCTTTAAATATTGCCAGGCATTTCATACTAAATATATGGATAACAATTTCAACAAAATCAACCTCTACAGGTTGTTTGAATTCTTCATTATCTTTTTTATCAGTCAGGTTTGGCTAAACAACAACAACAAACAACAGCATCTCAAGACACTAGTGGTTTAAGACAGCACAGGCTAATTTCTCACTCATTCTATAGGGAATGTGGGATGTTGATGGGGGAGTGTGTACCATTCAGTTTTTTCGGTATATTAACTGATGGAGCTGCCACTGTCTTGAAGTTTGTGGCTGTTGTGTGAAAGGTCTGGAGGCTGTTGTGTCAGCAATTAAATGCTTTTGCCTAGAAGCAACATTTGTTTGTTTTGCTTGTGACTGTAGTAACATACTGCTGGATGGCTCACCATGGATGACAAGGAGGCATGTTTCATAACTGCAAACCCTGCCAGACTTCGGCAGAGTGAACCACAGTCATGGCCAGTGCCATACTCACAGTGGAACCCCGAGTGTCTGAGCTCAGGTGTTTTATTGATTCAGAACTCCTCAGGTGCAGATCATAAGCAATCAAACATCCCCCACAGAAACCCAACACCTGCTGACAATACAAAATGCCAAGGCCTATGCTTTCTTTTTTCCAACAGTGCACAAAAACAATTATTTTAAACACAACTAAAAATAAACTTCTACAGCATGTGGCTTTGAATTTGTTGGAAGGCTGTACCCAAGAAGCCAGAGACACCAATCCCTCCATGTTTCTGACTAGAATGGCACAGAACAAAGTGTCTGATGAACAGCACAGAGGACAAACACACTCACCACGTATGCAAGTGCCTTTTGAGTCCCACATATGCAACCCCTCCCACGTTCTTATGGTTTTTGCTTCTGAAAGTTCTACTTGTATTTACTGTTTTTGCCTTAAGAAAGCTTATACCTAGCTGTCTCACTTAGATTTAACAATGGCTTCCTATTCTGCTCTGTACTTGGCCCCTCTACAAATCACCTTACAGACACAGTGATCATTCCCATAAGACCCACTGAAAGTTCTTCACTACAGCACGATGTGTTCCAAACCTTTGACATGAGCCGGCCTCTGTGTCCGGCCTCTGCCGCCTCCCAGCCTTTCCTCTGGCTCCCTGTGTGCTAGCAATGTTTAAGTGCTTGCTGCCAAGCTCTTCTCTGCCTTTTGTTCTGTTCATAAAATGTCCTGTTCCCTATTACCAACTCTCTTACTCCCCACAAATACTTTGCTCCAACCTGGAAAATCTGTAATCCTCTTTGAGGATTTCCAAGGATGCTTTTCCCTAAGAAATCCTTTCTGACTTTCCCAAGTGGAACAATGACTGCTTCCTCAGTGGCAGCCAGCAGACGGCCCTATGCAGATCATCCTCAGAGCACACGTCTTACATTTTTTAGATTTCATGCTTGCTTCACTTGAGTAATCTATGCACATCTTGATGGCAGGAGCCTGTTACTAAGTCATATGTTCTCAGAATAATTGTGCAGTTCCTGGCATGTAGAGAATATGAAGTAATTGTGTTATGCACAGCAAAAGACACAAAGATAAAATCACACCATCAAATCATATAATCATATGCAATCATATAATTATATGTATATCTATATTAATAATATATATAATGTATAACACACACACACACACACACACACACACACACACACTTGGGCAAGTTAGCCATCATAAACTTCAGTTGCTTTCTCTCTAATACTCTGAGGGAGGAGTGCTTAGTATTTTGCTCATTTCAGAGGCTTGTTGCAAGGTCAGCTCACTGATGCTTAGAGTAAAGGCACGAAGCGACCTGTAGTGGTTTCTTACTACTCCTATAACAAATGATCGCTCCTTTAGTAGCTCTTAATCCCACTGGTTGAGAATAAGACCACTACCACAACTTTTGGGCCAAATTTGAAGCAAGCTTTAATTATATCCTGGGCAGGATGATGAACACTGGCCAGGTCCATTTTCTGGGTTTCCAGAAAATGGCAATAAAATATATTAGCCTGGTGCTTATAAAGGCAAAACCCATAAGGCTACATACTTCTCACCTTCGTCCAATCAGGGACAATCGTGCATCCTGATGTATTTCCTGCCTATGTACTTCCTGCCTATGTGTGATCAAACATATCCTTCACAGTTGGGTCAACTAAGCAAAACTTGTGGCTTGTTATCTTACCTAAACAACAGCCCCCAGCATTTCAGGAAGTATCTGTCCTTGGGCAAGTAGGCTTACAGGTTAGAGGCATTTTTGTTTTATGGACCTCTTAGGCACACAAATTAAAATTTAAAACACAATTTTAGCTCTCACTTAGCTTCCAGCATGCCTCTGTTATCTTAGAGTTGTGAAAGTCAGAAACCCAAAACAGATTTTGCTGGACGAAATTCCTTCCGGAAGTTCTAGAGGAGTAATCAATTTCATTACCTTTTCTAATTTCTAGAAACATTGTCTCATTGAGTCTTACTCAACTTTTATGATTGACATACACCTCTTTCTGCTTAGAACCCTTTTGAGTATGATAGAATCTGTTGAATAATCCAGGAAAATGCTCCAATTTAAGACCCTTAGTTTAGTTGCATCTGCAATGTCCCCTTGTCACGCAAGGTACGCAAAGCCACAGTTGCAGGTTCAGAGAACTGGGACGTACACATTTCAGAGGAAGCATCACCCTGCTGACTTCGGTGCTCTTCCTAATTATAAAGTATTGTTACCAACCTTAGACCTTGTTGAGTTGTTTCAGAGCCCAGACACTCATGAGCCATATGTCGTTGATGCGATTTATCTTCTGATGATTAGCTTGACAGAGCCGTGCCTTCTCAGCCCCACACTGTGCTGAGTGCTCAACCTTTGGAACTGAGCCGTTGTGTGATGCAGGGATACACACCGTGGTAAAGAAAATTGAAAAGTAAAAATGTCTTAGTAGCACTAAGACAAACGTTTTTTTCTGTTGTCGCTGTTACTGTACGACTAATGGCTGTTGGGAAATTACTGTCAGCTAAGCGCAGTCTGAGTGTCGACGCAGCAGCGTCGATCGGCGAGAGGTCTTCCCAGAGAGCCTCTAAGGGAAGCGCTTTTATTTTCCGTGTTTCATGGTACTTGAGAGCTTGCCTCACTAAAGGTAGCACATGGCGGAGATGGGGTTTAAGATAAGGTGACTAGAACGAGACATTTCACTGTTAACTCCAGCACCCCGAAGGTCGGAATGGAGACAGGGACCAGTGACTTTAGGACAACGAACGCCGCGCTCTGGGCTCCTTGCGCTCAGCATTTCTACACACCGCACTGTGGTGCAGACTGGAATCATTTAGTAGTGTAGACTTCTCATTTATATATATATTTTTTAATGCTAATAGGTGGTGGACAAGTGTGTTGGGAGTTGGTCAGTTTCCAGAGATGCTTGAAAACAAATATTTTAGGAAGTTCCTAAACTTTCCCCTCCTCTCCTTTCTCTTCTCTCTCCCCACCCCGTTCTCTTCTAAATATCCTTCAGGAACAGCAACTTCCGTAACTAACTGTCGAACATTATCTTCCTTTGTATCCTGACAAAATACTTTGCCACAGAAGGCTAAAGGGCTAGGAAGCTGCCTGTTATTTTAAAGAAATGTGTTCTCCAAGTTAGTGCTTTCTACAAACACGGCTATTTCCAAGGACTTCTTAGGCTAAGCAGATGTTAGTACCATGTTAACCGCCGTGTTAGGTTAAAAAATATACTCAGGATTATTAATAAGGCTGTTGATTTCAAAAATACTACGGACAACTGTTGAAGCACTTCGTATGGCAAGGAACTTATTTTAGTAGGATTATTCAGAGGTATGGAAGTAGAGAATTGGCATTTGCTGAAAGTGTGTTGATGGAGCTTGGTAACTCAGGTTAGAACGGTAAGAATCAACTTAGTGGATCTTATTTATATCTCCATACTAGCAGAAATATATTATCTGAGAAATCTATGCAGAAATAAGCAAGGAAGGGAGTAACTAACATAGAAATGAAATCGCAAGTAATGACAAAATACATAAGATAAGAAAGTCAATAAACTCCAATCATTAACTGGTCGCATCCACGGCAATCCAAATGTAAGGTTATTGAGCTTTGCAATGCACCTTATGCAATAATGAAGCCTACACGTGCATTTCTTGTGACCCATGATAGATTCTGAGTCATTTGAAAATTGAAAACAGTGAAATGGTTGTGTTCCTTCTTTCAGTGTGCCTGACATTTCCACACAGCCTCTCATGGTTGAGGAGTGTTACCTGTATAATGTGTTTGCTTTTGTGTCCAGTGTTTTATTTAGAATCCTTTGGCAGAGGAAGCTGTTGACCTTAGCCAGAGACAGCTGCTTTTCTATTTTGATTTGGAGTTAACGTTTTCCTCATGCAGAGAAAACTTTTTTTCATAGACTGATAGTAAGCATTGTATTTATATTTCTTTTGTGTTTAATGGTCCATGGGATATTGAGAAAAGTGAGAGCCAATTATATCAGTCACTGTAAATGTTTTTCAGAAAAAAATCTCTCGGGTATTTCTAAGAATAGGTCGATACTTATTTGCTTGCTTTCGTTGTTGGGATTGACCACAGTGTATGCTCACAAAGTAGTCCACTATCTCATATACCACTGTATGAGTTAAAAACACGTGATCTCTTTCAAGGGTTTAAAAGTTCTGGCTAAAATCAAGGGAATTCTCAATAATCTTACATTTGGCTCTCTGCTTTTGTGAAAATGTGACCAGTTAATAATCTGAGTTTCTTGACTCTTTCTTATTTCCTTCATTTATGTTGTTTTAAATGAAGATGAAAGTAATTCATCTTCTCCATTTATTATGTGCTATAACTGGAGTTTAATTCTTTTTGGTTTCTATGATTGTGGTAAATATTTGAGTCTGGTTATCTTTGTTTATCCCAAAATTTAATCAAACTCTGGGTAAACATACGGCTGAAAGCAAGCAGGTTTCACTGTCTTTGGGTGACAGGGGCATCGTAGAGCTATGTGGAGCATATGTCCCAGCTCCAGGGTCACACAATGATGGGTGACATGGAAAAACCGAGGCAGTGCAAAAGAACATTGTCATGCTCATTGTATTTTATTCCTGGTGAGTCTCAGCTGGGGTAGAATTGCTCTACATTCTTTGTGTTCCAGACACAGCTATACATCTGAATTGCTAGAGAAAGCAATGATTTCCTTGAAGGCTGTTTCTTCATGATAGGAGAAACTCCCACTCACCACTGTCCCCATGAATGGCTGTTGTCTTGCTTTTTGTGTTTTCCTGGGTAGGATGACAGATGTGCAAATAACACTAACATTTTCTTGTTGTTTCTTTCTTTTTTTAAAAAAATACTTTGAGGAATGTTTAAAATATACATGTATATGTATTTTGTCTTTCAGGATCATTAAGAAAGGTTTATTTTAAGTCGAACGGCAGTGAACCTTTGGTCACTGATGGTGAAGTTCAAGTGCCTGGTGTTATCCTTGTTAATACAGATCACAATGAGAGCACAGGGGCACCCACTATGCCCCCCAGCCAATCCACTCCAATCTGGATGCCTAGAGTTCCTCTCCTTTCTCTGGGGACCAGAGTCACAGAAATACAAGTAAGTCTGAAATTGCAGAACATGAGTGCTTTTGTGTCCGTGACACTGATGCTCTGAAGTCACACCCTCAGGTCACATGGTGAGAGCCAGGTCATTTAGAAAGCCTAGCTGAGTGTCTGTCCTCTAAGTCTGAATTGCCAGAAGCTCTGCAGGTGAGACAGATGGAGTAGGAAACATAAAGAGTCAACATTCCTGAGCCACAGCTCTTTGTAAAAGTTCCTTGCCGCAATATGAGGTTTGTGTTAAAGTTACTTCTTTAGAAGTTACTACGTTTGAAAGTGAAGTCACTTCCTGTGTTCTCGGTGTCTTGCTAGAGGGATTCCCCATCCATTCACCAAGAGGAGAGCATGACTAAAAACTCACTCTTGGCTTTAGAGCTGTGCTGGTGTCCTTTGTCTCTTGCTTCCTTCTTTTATTAGCAGTGACAGTTACTTGACATCTTGGCGACTAAAAACAATCACACCTTCAGGAAAACGGCAAGTGCCAAATTCCTGCTGGGTGAACTCCGAGGGACCAGAAAATGCTGGTCCCAGAGAAAAGACGGAATATGGAAACATCATACTGTGGAATGTGACTCGATCCCTAGACAGCTCTGAGACCTTCAGTAAAGTTACCCCATTTCCAGAAGGCCTGGTGGGATGGGTTCTTGTGCAAAGGCATTCTGCTCCAGAAATACAGAAAATACAACTCCTTCCCTGAAGTTGTTCAGCCTCTTATGTTTTTTTTTTTTTTTAGTTCTGAGAGCAAGGTGATGTCATTAGAAATTACACAAACTCACATCCATCCATGATCACATCGCTTCCTCCCCCGTTCTTAACACCCACAAAGGAAATCGCATCTTAGTCTGCGTATTTATTTTCGTTCTGAACCAGGAAGGGAAAGCTTAAGTTGACTTTTAGCCATCACGGTGTGGATTTGCCAGTGCTTGAGAGAAAGCAGAATTATTTGGTTTCTCCAGTTCGAAAAAAACACAATGCTTAGGTTTCACTATTTCACAGAGCACCTACAGGTATTAACTGTCTCTGACGCTAAGTGGTCACCAGCAATCCAGGTGCAGGCGAGCTTCTGACCTGTCAGCAACGCTGCAGAGCAGAATCATGGCATGTTGTAACTGCTTTCCTGGGGAGTTTAATTTTGAGGTTTCATATTTTACTCGTGTCTTAAGCACTTCATTACTCTCAAGGACAGTGTTTTTCATAAGAAATTAATTTACATAAAACAGTCCAGTTAATGTGGTCGCAATCACAACACCTGTTATTTTCTTCTTCCAAGTGGATTTGTCTGTAGTTCAAGAGTTCTGTCATTAATTAAGATTCAAATAAGTTTGACAAGCACATACCCCGGAGAGCAACAACAACACCCCACCCCACACAGGGTGCTTTCTGTACACTTTGGTATTTTGATAGAACTCCAACTTGTTTCTCTTCCTATGGCTGGATATGAACTTCTTTTGACATGTAGATAAAATCCAGGTGAAGTTACAAGGATTACATGAAGAGAGGCAGAAGCCTTTGACAATTTGCCCATCTGCATTGCGCATGTGCTGGGCTGCATGCTGCTGGCCCGGGACACCCCTGATACTCTGTTGACATTAACATTGGCTACTGGAAGCTTCTACCTTCAAATACTCTAATGAGAATGCCAGTCTGAGCTTACTGAGGGCTGATGGTTTTCAAGCATATCTGGATATATATATATATATATATATATGTATATCGGGTATATCTGATATATATAATTAACTGATAAGATTCACAGGATAAGTATCCACACACTTCAATTTTTAAAGCATAAGATCCTATTGACACACCCAGTAGCATTTACTTGGTAATTGGTAGCCATGAAGCATTACTGCACACATCTTAGGCTCTAGGAGAATAGACAGGGTCATCTGCCTTTTACTTCTTTGTTTTCTTTTGGTCTTATTGATGGATAGCCAAGCTATTCTGATACAAAAGTGTTTACTTAATTAGTAGGCCAAGTGTATTCACTGAAAAACTTTGACTTGATTTGTCACTTTTGTTAGTGGTATCTGATCACACTTCTGCTGCTTGATTTTATTTCGCCAACCTTAAAGCATCATTTAATGTCTTATTTGTATATGAAGACCTTACAGAAAAGCTGTTTTTATGTTTTCCCTGTTTTATTACTGTTCTCCAATTGAGAATTTAAAAAAATTTCTGTCATGTGTAAAAGCCATTTAAATGCACTTTGGTCCCTAAATATCAGGGCCAGACATTCTACCTGGGTTTCTTGGCCAGCTCCTGTCCAAAAGGTACTTAGAAACAATCTTGCTCCAAGACACTTCCTCCTGGGGGACTCATATCATGCCAAAGCCAAGAATCCTGCAGCTACATAGTGTGACTATAATATACCGCATAACTGTGTAACACTGTGTGCCGTCAACAGCTTTCTGCTTGTGAGGTGACTTGATGTGACAGGCTGTACTTCTGGGGTTTCCCTACCCTCACTGTGAACTCCAAGGGCAATGTAGAGAAAGAAGTGACCCACCATAAACTTTAATGCTGTGTTTCAGCAAGAGAGTTTTCTAGGTTGCATGCTATATCTGGGTTTTAATTTATAACATTTTCACTTTATATATATATTGTAAGTATTTAAACATATGTTGAAGGAAAGGGAAAAACCTGGCCAACAAGAGATCTGGGATCTCAGATAGTATGGTTCACAGTAAAGTAGCCTGTGTGCTCTGGTCAAGTATTAGAGAGTGGATTAATGTCCTGAGAACTTCCAGTGTTCGGTTCTCTTCTCAGATCTTTGGTAGCCAGCCCCTCGACGTTCTGTGCCAGATAAAAGTGCATCTCCCTTTCTATTCATTCACTTCTTTAAAATAACTGCTTTTAAAAAGCAAAACCCACACAACAAGACATGAAGGCCGGATGGGGACTTGCTGGGAGGAGGGTGGGGGTAGAAGATGGGGCAAGAGAGGGGGAAGGGATGTCTGTGACCAGAATGCATTCTCTAAAGAAAATAACTGCTTCCTAAGATGTCACCAACATAGTAGGTCCACCTTTTCAATGTGTACAATTCTGCAGTTTTTAATGTATTTTTAGAGTTGTGCAATTGTTACTACTCCCTACTTTTTGATGCAAAATATCCTGTATCTGCTGCTCCATATTCCCTTATTATGCAGTCCCTAGCCTAAACCAATTTAATCATGTCTCCATGAGTACGCTCGTTTTGAAACTTGCAGATTTGTCTAGCCTGAGGCCCGTAGCCTGCATCTGGCCAAAGATAGTTACAAATGTGCCTGAAAAATTGAAAGCTGATTTGGCACACAATGAAACGTTTCCTGTAACTCAGTTGTGTGGCTCTCAGTGTGAGCTTTGTAGATGACAGTGTGGTGTCTCAGTGCTAGAAAGTGGGACGTATGTGAAAGGGTATCAGTCATCGCAGGTCTGTTCCTTTCAGCATGCTTTTGGAGTGCATCCATATCAGGTATAATGACTCCGCCCTCTTCCTAGTGCTATTATTCCACCAAATGCATGTGTGACATTTTGTCTGTCTATCCTTCCACGCACAGGTACCCAAGTTGCTTCTACCCTTTAAGTGACCATGAATGACGTTGCTGTGGTTATTTGTGTAAAAGCTGTGGTGTGGACATGTGCTTCCAATTTTCTTTTGGGTGGGATTATAAGGCAGTGAAGATGTATTATTTCTCTAGTTCCATAATTGTTATCTGTAAAGTTTTTCCATCCACTATGGAGAGTGGATATTAAAGCCTCCAGCTATTGCCATTGTCGTCATCTTCCTCCTCCTCCTCTTCCTCCTCCTCTTCCTCCTCCTCCTCCTCTTCCTCCTCCTCCTCTTCCTCCTCCTCTTCCTCCTCCTCCTCCTCCTCCTCTTCCTCCTCCTCCTCTTCCTCCTCCTCCTCTTCCTCCTCTCCTCTTCCTCCTCCTCCTTCTCCTCCTCCTCTTCCTCCTCCTCCTCTTCCTCCTCTCCTCTTCCTCCTCCTCCTTCTCCTCCTCCTCTTCCTCCTCCTCCTCTTCCTCCTCCTCCTCTTCCTCCTCCTTCTCCTCCTCTTCCTCCTCCTCCTCTTCCTCCTCCTCTTCCTCCTCCTCCTCCTCCTCCTCTTCCTCCTCCTCCTCTTCCTCCTCCTCCTCTTCCTCCTCTCCTCTTCCTCCTCCTCCTTCTCCTCCTCCTCTTCCTCCTCCTCCTCTTCCTCCTCTCCTCTTCCTCCTCCTCCTTCTCCTCCTCCTCTTCCTCCTCCTCCTCTTCCTCCTCCTCCTCTTCCTCCTCCTTCTCCTCCTCTTCCTCCTCCTCCTCTTCCTCCTCCTCCTTCTCCTCCTCCTCTTCCTCCTCCTCCTCTTCCTCACCATCATAATCACCATCTTGCTTTTCATTATTTTCTTGACTTTTTTTTTTTTTGGAACCTGGTGCTTGGGGTTGATTTGAATATATTCTAAGAATTCTTGTAAAATTTTATCTATTGTATGTTTCCCTTTAAAGGGTTATAAAATAATTTAAGCCTCTTTTAGGTCACTCAGCAAAGTAACTTGTAACAGTTCCTACTACGGAGTTTTGTTGCTTCTTTGAGTTTCTATATGTGATTATATCTCTGCTTAGCTATACTGCTTAATCATTCAGTAACTATCAGAAAGGAATAAACACACTTGTTTTTCTTCTCTATTGAAGACCAAGTTTCTGATGGCTTCCTTTGTAGTAGCTCCAACAGAGAAAAGTGTCAGAAGACTCACTCAGCCAGGATCGGGATGGTAGAAGATTTCTGAATAGGTAACTTAAGTTACAGCAGCCAACTTTGGACTCAGGTTGTTTCGACAGAACAATGAGCATATTAATTAATTATTAATTAATTTAAATTTTATTAATTTCATTTCTATTTCCTTTATAATATCCAGGAGTTGATATCTAATTATATGTGTGCCCATAAAACTTTCTTCATGTGAGAAATGTTATGTATTAGAAGACAGTTCTTCAGCATGAGAAAAGCTATGCTAGATTCCAGCTGTTGTTCTCTGTGTCACATCTCCAGAAGATGCTCTGATGCTCTTAAATTTTTTATGCCAAGGACTCCTTTGGCAATCTGGTGAAGGCAAATGTCTTTCCAGAATTATATTTTGGTCCTAAAGTAAATTGCAGTTAAAATATTGAGAATTATATTAAATGCAGTCACTAAAATGTTAGAAATTTAAACATCCAATAAACAGTCAAATGCCTGCTTATTTATTACTGTATTAAATGGTGATATCTAGCAACTGGTCAATAGACATAAATAAGTAGTATTTTGAAATGTCTGCAACATCTCTATGTTGATTTCAGTCAGATGTAGAATAGAGATGCTACTTTGTTCTTACACAAATTTGTAGACAGCCCAAATTCTTTGCTGAACTGCTAAGGTTTGCATTCGATGAAGGGTGTTTGATATAGAGGACAATAACCTGTTGGTTTCTTAGCAGGTTTTCTGTCTCTCTAGGTCTTAGATGACTTGCAAAGTTGTTATAGTCATGATGCATGAACATCTGCCCTCATGTTCCACTGGGTACCAGTATTGCATCCAAATGGCCATGTCCAGTTTGGCGACATCTTCTACATACTAAGTCAAGTTATGCAGGCTAAAAGCACAGTTAGGAGATTTAGACATGACCAATAGAAGAATGTAAGGAGGAACAAGTGAACCGCTAGGTAACTGCTGCATGCTTGGTTTTGAATGCTCATTTGGGTATCAGGTTTCTGGGGAAGACCTGTACTGCTATTAGGAGAGAAGCAAATGCTTCCCCACCCTCCTTTCTCCTTACTTCATCTTAGATGTTTTCCTTGGGATGTATTAGGTTCCCCCAGAGACAGCAAACTTAATCTGATGTGCAGAGTGCAGAGCTGGGGCTTGGAAGAGGTAAGGGAACAGTGTCTGTGTCATTTTTAACATTTATTATCACTATTATTATTATTATTATTATTAATTGTTATTGATAGGATTGTCCTCAAACCCTTCCTCCTAAGCCAATCCTGGTATATCCCTGCATGTAACATGTACCCTTAAAGGTATCATGTTCCCACAGTAGATTAATATAGTAAACGAGAGCCAGGTCAGTCGTGATGAACAAGTTTGTGGCTCAAAACATCCTTCCTCCGATCCATTATCACTTCCTCTTTAGGAAGACTAGCCCAACATCCTGGATCCAACTGGAAGGAAAAACACATACAGTAGCACATTGATATCAGCGGTGCAAAAACAACTCTGGTCAAACTCAAGGCTGGAAGTGATCCTTCAGAAACCAAAGGCTCAGATAACAAGTGAAAATTCAGCCCAAGCTGAGCAGTCTGCTTTACTATGTAGTTACGAAAGAAAATTGATACTGCGTGTATCTTTTGGCCTGAATCATTCAATTTGCGGAATGTCTCAGGGATTTGTTTTTTTGTACAATTTTGTACTGAGAATGAAAAGCCTCATCAGCGGGAATCTGTTTGCCGTTACGTGTGTCTTTGGAGAATAAGTCTTTTCACATAGTTGTAGTTGAAATGAGTGTAGTAATACATTTCCAAACCCAAAGCTTTCTATCTGTCCACATGTGAGGCAAACCATCCCTTGTGCTTTTGTGCTAACATGTATTCTTCCTTTATCTCGGTGCTCTGCGTCATTTCCCTAATATTTGCATGTGGTGCTTGAGTTGATTAGACCTAGAACACTTGTTTTTAGTTAGGTTAGGCTGTGGAAACTCCTTCTGTGTTCACTTCCAAGTTTTATGAGATATTTCAATTCCAGAGAATTTGTTTTGACATTCTTTAAAGCATTTATTAATCTAAAGTTATTTGTTGGGTGCGAAGCTCTGAGTTGTCTCTATGCACCATAATGTTAGGTATGATAGAAATCCCATCCATCCAGCCCGTGGCTGGTAATTGCCTTGAGCCCTGAAGGTATTATTTATAGTTTGAGAGACAAAATGAAAAATTATACAGAGCTTCAAAGAAGGAAAAAGTGAGATCCATTTTAATTCACTAAAAAACAAACCAAACAACTTTGCTACTGTATACAATTTTAATGATGTAATAAACACCTCATTTCCTCAAGATTAAGTTTTAATTAAGATCATAAAATACGTTTTGGTATAAAAGTCTATTCTATAGCATACATATTTAATTACATCAAGCTTACATTTTTTGTATCATAGACTTGTCTGGATCTTCATTTATTGGGTCTCTGTAATGATCAATATTCTATTGTAGGCTACTCCACAGCTAAAAAAGACTGTCATCTAAAACTCCTGCTACCTATGCCTTATCATAATGTAGTTCCTAAATAGGCTTTGAAAGTTTACATCCACAAGAAACTCCCATAGACACTTCAGACTTAGTTTACCCCAAACCACATTTATCATGGCTTGCAGGGTCCATGCTTTCTCTACAGAGTTTTGAATCTTTTGGATTTTCCAACAAACTATTATATTAGTAAGTTTAAAATTTTATAATATGTGTGCCTTCAAACAATTCAACAGAGACTTTTACTTTCCAACTATAACAAATGGGAGGCCAACCTTGTATACATGGAGACTGTATCACCTAAGGAAGTTGGGGAGCCAGAATTTTACACGTCTTCTCTTAGAATTACCTCGAATTCTCCACTCATTTATTGAGTAGCCAAGCTCAGACAGCTTGCTTTGCTTTGGTTAGAGTTTATACATTTGTGCTGGAGAATATCCTCCAGGGTATACGCTGTCAGGACCCTGATGTTTGATAGGCCGATGGTTGTTAAGCCACAGCAAGTATGCTATTATATAATGTGTTTTTTAACATTAATGGAAGTTTTAAAATAAATTATGTAGGAAAGTTTCTGTGAAAAAGAAATCTAAAGGCCTTGCTTCTTCCGGAGTGTAGGGTGTGGCCAAGCGGCTCTACCAATCCTGAGAAGCAGTAGATTAGGTAAGCCTGGTGATACATAAGTACCATCAACCTCCATAAATACTTGCGTCTACAAGTGTCAGCAATATCTTTCCCAGACATTAGTCAGGATTCTGGAAACCTACCAAAAGCAATCACAACTATTATTCTTAATGTAGGACCCAGACAGCCTTTTAATTTTGTTCAGCTTTGGAACCATAAGCTGTAAACAAATATTGCCCCTCCTCATACTGTTTTTGCTTAGTGTTTTGATCACAGCATTTTGAAAGAAACTAATACCCATGTATTCCAAAAATACTAGAGTTTGTTTAAAAATGCCTACTGGGCATTTATCATATGACTCCCCTTAGCATCTTGCCTTGCAGATTCAGAACAAAAGTAAACACTAGTTATTCTTCAGTCTAATTCCATGTTTCAGGTTCAAGGGATTCTAAGTTGGAGGAGCATCTGACCAAGCATTTATGAGGATGCAACATTTAGTTGATACCGTCAGACTCTGGTACTCTAGGCTGAAAGCTTCCTGCTTTCTCTTGTCTTCCTGGAACCCGCTTATTAGTTTCTGAAGACACAAAATCCTTTCAAATTGGCTGGTCTCAGAAATTACTCTGGCAGAATGTTCCTTTTTGTGTAAGTTATTGAGTGTGGAGGATGACCTTCATTATTCCATTCAGCGGATGCATTTCTGACCTGAGTTGATGTACAGCCAGGAATAGACTCTCAGCCCTGCCATCTAACTGGTCTATAGGTGAAGGACTTGCAACACGTCTCCCCCTCAATGCGAAGCCCTGGCTGCCTTCATATGAATTGAGAACGAGGAGAAGCTGTTGCTGTATTATCTGAGCCTCTCTTTCGACTGATAATATTTATCTTTTAGGGCACCATGTACAAGGCATCTTCTTAATAATTTTCAAAGTATAAAATACATTGTTAGCGCCTGTGCTCACAGTGCTACACAACAGACCCTCCACACTTGTCCTTTCCATTTGGCTGAAATCTTGTGCCCTTTAACCAACATCTCCCAGTGGTCACCTCCTCCTCACCTCAGCCCCTAGTGACTACAATATTACTTTGATTTTTCAAAATATTTTTTATTATTATCATTTCATTTGGTGTGTATGAGTGTTTTGCCTGCATGCATGTCTGTGTACCGTGTGTGTCACCCAGTGCCACAGGAGGCCAGAAGAGAGAGTTAAACACCCTGGAGCAGGAACTACACATAGGTGTTAGCCACCATGTGGGTACTCAGACTCGAAAATTGTATTCTTGAAGAGGAGCCAGTGCTCTTAACTTCTGAGCCATCTTTCCAGTCTCAATACAAATCTGTTTTAACAGTTTCACATTTTTAGCTTCCACATATGAGTGAAATCATAAGATAGTGTTCGTTTTGTGTTTGGTTCATTTTGCTTAGCATAGTGTTCTCCAGGCTCATCAGTGTTGCTGCCAGTGACAGAGTTTCTTCTCTGAGTTTGAACCCAGGACTTCAAACTTGTTAGACAAGCACTCCACCACTGAGCTACATCCTCAGTCCAAGATTTTCTGTTTTAGAAAGGGCTGAAAAATATTCTGTCATATATATATATATATATATATATATATATATATATATATATATATATATATATATATAATTTGTAAGCTAATATATTGTTGGCTGATTCCAAATCTTGACTCTTATAAATAATGTTGATGAGATATCTATTTAATATTCTGATTTCCTATCTTTTGTATAACTATGACCAGAATTGCTGGATCACATGGTAGTTCTATTTTTAATAATTTGAGAAATGTCTATACTTCTTTCCACTAAATCTATACTAATACGTACCACATTCTCACCAATATTTCCTATTTTTTTTAAACGAGAACCAGGGTAGCAGGTATGTCTTTTATGGTCTTAATTAGAATTTCTCTGGTGACTAGTGATATTGAGCATCTTTTTATGTACTACATTTTCTTTTGAGAATTATGCATCCAGGTCCTTGGCTCTTTTATAATCAGATGATGTTTTCTTGTAATGAAGTTGTTTGAGTTCCTTTTGTATTTAAGGCGTTAACTCCTGATCAGATACATAGTTCACAAATATTCTCTCCTATTCCACAGGGGCCTCTTTGTAGTGTTGAATGTATCCTTTTCTGTGCAGAAGGCATTTAGCTTGCCATAATGCCATTTGTTTGTCTTATCTTGTGTTCTCTGTATTTTAGACATCATTTAAAAAGCCTCACTGCTCACGTCTATGCCGTTGCATTCCTGTATTTTCATACAGTTACAGGTTTTAAGTTTTTGATCCATTTTGAATTGGTTTTGTATGTGATCTGAGGCCAGGATCTATTTTAATTGGTCTGTATGTCAGTATCCATTTTTTAACACCGTTTATTGAAGAGATAATCCATTTCCCATTATATATTCTTGGTGTCTTTATAAAAGTAACTGATGACACATAACGTGGATTTGTTTCTGGAGTCTCCATTACATTCCAGTGGTGAGAGATTTTCTAGATTGTATTAAGTGGGCGGGAAGACGCTCTATGGATGTAAATGGCACTGTTCTATGGAATGGGGTCCCCTACTAATGAAAAGAAGAAAACTAGTTGAGAACTAACGTTCATCCCTGTATGCTCCTGGCTGCAGATGCAGCCTGACCAGCTGCCTTATGCTCCTGTGATCATGACTTCCTCCTCATGCATCCCCTCAATGGAAGACGGGATAAATCCTTCTTCCTTAAGTTGTTTCTCGGCATTTTGCCATAGTAAAGGCAAAAGTAACTAATATGGCTGCTTTAGGACAGTCGTTCTCAGCCTTCTTAGTGCTGAGACCTGTTAATACAGCTCCTCCTGTTCTGGTGACCCCCAACCATAAAATCGTTTTTGTTGCTACTTCAGAAGTGCAACTTTGTTACTGTTATGAATCGTAATGTAAATATATGATATGCAGATGGTCTTTGGAGACCCCTGAGAAGGGGTCATTCAGCTCCCCACAGGGATCTCTACCCGTAGGATAAGAACTGCTGTAAGAGACTGCTATCTCTCAGCCCCAGAGTAGCAAGTTTTGACCTAAATCCAAGAGTTTACACACTCGCCTACTGTTTAATTAGTTACTTAGACCTGTCCTTTGTACTCTGTTGCCTTCAGGGCACTCTGTAACATTCTCCTGTGTACTGTTTATCTCTTCATATTCCTCTGTCTTTTGAAGTTGGTCAGCATAGCCTCTTTCTTCCGTTTACCATGATGAGGTCTCCTGCTAAAGCCAACAAGAATGATAGAACATCACAGGTATAGCTCTTTAGAGACGAGGAAGGGAAAGCTCTCCTCTCAACTACATAGCTACTGCCCAGAGGGTAGAAATAGATCTTACGGAAGGCACAACATGGGGCCACCTCCACACTGTCAATACTGACTAAGAACAGGTTATTGAAAACAATAGCAGCAATGTTAGCAGCATTAAGGCCGTGGGCTCTCCGATGCACTGGCTTTCTATAGCTATTTCTCTATCATTCAGTTAAAAATTCCTTTGAAGCCAAAAGTTTGTCCAATTTAGTCTCATATTATATTTGTCGAATAATGATTGGGTCTACCCCAATGATGTTCTAGTGAAAAGTATATTATGCTAATGTGGGAAGGTAATGGGAGCAAATCACTAACCAACTTATGGTTGATTGACCTCCATTTCTTTGGCCTGCATACAGTGGAAACTCTATTTTGAGTCTGGAACTTTGATCTTCTCGCAGTCTGGCAGAGTTAGATGCTACCTATGTTCTCCTGTGATTCTGCGCAGCGGCGAAACCTCAGCTCCCAGTCAGCTACCTGATTACACGGGCAAACAACTGGTACCAGCTCTGCACCACCACATTACACAGAATAGATACATTTGACTGATTCTAACTTCCTGGTATTCCTAGAGCCTCACACATGCCAGACAAATACTCTACTACTGAGCCATTCCCTAGCCCTCTTTTAATGTTTTTATACTTGTTACTTTGAGATCTCACCAAGTTCTTCAGGCTTGCCCTGAGCTTATTCTGTAGTTCAGGTGGGCCTTGAGCTTGTATTCCTTTCGCTTCAGTCTCCTGGGTTAGAACCTGTGCCAGCAGGCCTGGCTGAAACCTGCAATTCCCAATGGATTTATCAGAACCTAACTTCATGAAGCTGTGGTATATCCATATTCGTTAATGGTATAATGAAGATAATATTTGATGCATGGGGCGCCCATTGCATGGATGTGTTTGTTGTCTGAAAAGGTTAGTTCTCCTAGTCAGACCTCTGCTGTGGCTCCTTGCCCTTCAAGGGCACTTTAACTGCTATGATTAAGCCAGTGACAAGAAGGGACTTGACTTGTGGAGGCTTTTGGGGATGAAATGGGGGTTACATATTTTAAAATAATAATCCTTGACTGCAGTGATGAACCACACGATGGTGGTTACACAGGTGGCGTCAGTCCAAGATTAAAGAAATGGCTGCTGGGCAGATGTCCTTGTAGATATATTTTTGTATAAGTTTGCAGTGGCCCTTGTGCAAGGCTGTGGTCCCCGCAGTCTTTTGTCACGGTTACTGTTGCCAAGTATTACTGAATAAGAGGTCTTTGTGCATAACATCCCGGATTAATTAATTATATAATTAATTATTAGGGCTGACACAGAGACTCCGTTTTGATTCTCACTACAAATAGTCCCCAGCTCATTTTTAGGAAGAACAGGCTGGCTCTGGGTGCACACCTCTCCCCAGGGAGTTGTACCCTTTGTTTAGTTCCTTCTGAGTGTCAGAGTCACGGCCACGTTTCTCATCATATAATTCAGGCAGTGTGTATTTATGTGTATTTGTTTTGTGTCTCCTCTCCCAAAAAGACCACAGCTTTTTAAAGACAGAGACTTAGTTTGCTTTTTACGGTTCTCTTCGAGGCTAGAGAAGAGCCTGGCGTGCACTAGAAGTACAGTAAGTGTTTATCATGTGAGGAGAGAGACCTCTGTGGAAGTTAGACCTGTGATAAACAGAGCTCTGAAGAATTGATATGAATTAGGTGAGAAGATGATGGATCTAGGAGGCAGCTGTCGGTGGAAAGGAGCTTAAGCACGGGGAGGGTTGGTGGAGTTAGTGTCCAGTCTTGCCGTTTGCCAGCTGTGTGGACTGTGGGGGGAAATCGGCTCACCTTGTTTCCTCAGCTGTGGATCTGAGATAACCAGCTGTGGTCAGAGCAAATGAACTCGTGCCTGAGAACGGACCCAGCACAATACTGGAGGGGCTGTGGTTGCTCAGTCAACATGGAGCACAAAAATACACAGAAGTGAGCTCAAGAAAGCGTTCCCCACAATGTCGCCACACAAAGGACTGAGGACCATGTGGGAAGCAGCATCAAAATTAATGGCAGACTTTATGAGATGAGCAGAAGGAAAATTCAGAAACAAGGCCAGCCCTGTCACGACTTTCTCCCCAAGCCACTGAACAGCATTGTGTACAAAGAGCTTTGCTTCTTAGTTTCACAGATCTGCAGGCTCCGGAGACAGGCCAAACACATGCAGGGGCATGACCGGGGAGACCTGTGAGACAAAACCACGGCTTAAAATGATGCATGTTGGGCAAATTAGGGCAAGCTAAATGGCCTCTGATACAATCTTCTCTCTTGGTGTAATGAACTTCAGACTAGTAGTCCTTTAGTTACACGTAGAATTGTATCAAGGCGATTGGAAGCTCTACCCGGGTTTCCTGATGGGCTATTAGACAGCAGATGGCAAAATTCTCTAAAAAGCAGATTTAAAAAAATTTTTTTAACTTAAACAGCTCTTACCTGTTAAGTGATACTATTACGTATTTACTGTGGTTTTATTATTACTTTGCTTTTTATTAAACAACAGATTTCATTTAATTTTAAGAAACACATAAAGGAAAGCACCATTGAAATAAATGCAAGTCAAAATGGAACACACTATTTACTCCATTGTATTGGCTGAAAGTGGACCATTTGTGATTCTAGATGATAGAGAATGTTTCTGATAGAGTAGAAAACCCAGTGCCAAGTGTCCAGGGAGTAAATCTGCACTTCTCCCTCTCATAAACTCACAGATTTCCTTCCCAGACAAAAATTACCACGAGTATCATTATGTAAAGAATTACTTTAATTGTTTTAGATGCTTCACATATCTTATATGTATGAGTGTTTTGTCTGCATGTATGTCTGGCACCATGTGTATGTCTGGTGTCTGTGGTGATCCCCTGGAACTGGAGTTACAGATGGTTGGGAGCCGTCATGTGATGCTGGGAATCGAACCCCTGGTCTTTGAGAATAACAGCCTATGTTCTTAACCTCTGATCCACCTCTCCAGCCCAGAGGATCGGCATTGTAAGGTTACTTTCTTAGAATCTTAGACTGTTCATGCTAGCTCAGGCAAGTTAACCATTTATTCTTACTTTGCTTTTAAAATAGTTACAGACATAAGAGTTCTAACTCTCCCTAATTCCTGATAAAACAGCGCTTACAATTTGCAAATGAACCCGAGGGAAATTCTGACAGAAGACCCACCTTTAGTTTCTAAGTCTAGCATTAGCCTTCTATCAAAATCAATGGGATGGGAGCAGGGACAACCCCACGGTGGCCTAGACAACAGCTGTGTCAGGGTATGGAAGCAAAACTGCCAAGTCACAAGCATCGCTATGGCCTGCCCTGTGCTCTCACAGTTTAGCATCCTCTCAGATGGGAAGCTCTTGAATCGTCACTGCATACTTCAAAAACTGTTATTGAACCATTTCTAACTGGAAACAGTATCTTAGAATTGAGGCACCAGTGAGAAGCAATACTTCACCAGGAACACATTGTATCAGGCAATAGTTTTCCTCCTTCAGGTCCGTTTTTCAGATCCTCCTTCCAAACTTTGTACTTTGAAGTAAACTATTCTTCAAAAGGAAATATGATAATCGGATAATAGCATCTATAAGGAACACTAAGGGCAATTATAGCCACTGTATTTTGTGTGTGTTCTCGTGGGTCGATCCTGACCTCTAATTTTCGTGAGACTCACTACGAAGTTCTCAGGAAAGAAAAATACCCCCTGCTTTTCCTCCACCCCATGAAAATCAAGTTTGATGGAGTAGTAACTGTAAATGAGCCCATTTTCAAAAGGCTGGTCCTCATCCCCGTGGAGAAGTGACTTTTCATGGTTCACAGCATGTAGCTGGCTCAGGGAACAAATGTCTGCTGGTGAGAATGTGTATACATATAATACATGTTTCAAAGACAATAGGACGTTCTAGGAAAAAAGTAATATTTGATCCACATGTTGAGGCTGGAAGGATACTAAGAAATACACACAATTGTCTGCATATAAAAGAGCTGAAGTTAGTAACCAGAGAAAATAATTCCTTTTTATATTTGTTGGCCATGGGCAGATTGTTAGCTAGGTCTGTTGAGTGCTCTTGCCCAACCTTAAGTTGTACAGTCTTCCCTTGTCATTTGTAATTATAAAGCAGTCCCTCTGGTTACTGTTTTATCAGCCAGCACTGCCCTCTTAGATGCTATCTGTCAACCTAGAATTTATACGAGTTTTTGTCATCAAGATTTGTTATTTCTCATTAAATATTTCACTCTCATTTGCCGTACACGAAGTTCTTTCCCCTTTAGGTTTCTTCAGCGTTTGCTGTGCTGTGGACAGGTATGGAATAATGAGAATAGGCGCCAGAGGGTAGTGTGTGTAAATGGCAGCCTCACTCCTGTTACTGACCTTGTGTGTTTCTGTAAGTCACTTTTTAATCTTTCTGTCTGCCTATTTGTCTGAATGTCTCTCCATTAGCTTTCTGTTTAACTACGTATTTATGGAACCTGTAGCTTCTTCATTCACCATGAGAAAGCTTGTGTTGTAGTGCTAGGCTTGAATTTTGTGATAATTGTGCTTTGGAAAATTAGTTTAGGGATATAAGAAATTGTTATCTGTGTCTATATAAATTATTTGAGATTTTAAAGATTTATAGTCCTAATTCATTACTCCTTGATAGTAGGTCTCTTTTACCTAAGGAACTTAATTATTACAAGGAGAAAGAAAGTGTAGTGTCTGTGTGTGTGTGTGTGTGTGTGTGTGTGTGTGTGTGTAACTCACGTCATTATACGTGTCTATAATCCACAGCAATACCATTTTTTTATGTTGTATTTCAAATGATCTGTCAATAGCCAATTTTTCTTTGTCTCAGTAAGGAATGATTTTTGGTTATCTCTCCTTCAAATATGGTCTGCTGCCAAGTGTATAGATTTAAGTATGATAATCCTGGAAGAAAATGATTTGCAATAGCAATCATAGGAAGTAATGGGAGTGGGTGAGTACCCTGTCACTCGTGGAAGTTCAGATATGGTTTGAAAGTGCTCTTCACATATCGCTTTGTATATTAAACATCGCATTGGCCAGAGAAAATGACGCATACTCGTGATTCCAGCACTTGAGGGGCCGAGGCTGGAGAATCATGAGTTCTAGTTTGGACTACACAGGGAGACCCTGTCCTGCTGCTGCTTCCCCTCAGAAAAGAGCAGTCCTGAACCTGGGAGGTTTTCAGAGTAGTTTGGGAGAAAAGTGGGAACAGAAATGTACTTGGAAGAAGGATAAGGATTTCGAAATAGACTCTGAAGCATGTCTGAAAGAGCGAGCAACGCTGTGCTATGGAGTAGAGTCATCTTACGTTACAGATGGAGAGGCTAGTCTGGTCATCTCACTGCACTGCAGGCTTCTCTGTGAATATCATTTTCGTTCATGTGGAGTTAGCTTTATGTTTGCGGAGGATATTCTCATCCTTTCTCTGGAAATGCTCTGATACCCAGAAGAGAAGTTCTCATTTTGTTGAGTTTTCCTTCCTATATTTTTGTTCCACTATATTTCCTGAAGCTTGTGAATTTTGTTTTCAAATAGTAGCTTGCATAAAGAACAGTAACAAGCTTTAAATTAAGTTAAAAGCACTAAATAGTTATTAAATCAATACAAGATTATAGAATAAAATTAAAAAAATAAAAGTCTCCCAAAATTTCATAACATGAACCCATGTCAGCATTTTGATTTATGTTAAACTTAGAAGAAAAGGCCCTGGGATGAGAGAATTGGATGGGCTACAGATATGGCAATGCCTATCAGAACTGGCTGTGAAAAAATGAGGTCCATGGCTCTGAGATGCTTCTGAATGTCCTGCAGGCTGGGTTGCAGATCTTCGTATAATGGTATGTGTTTAGGTAGACAGATGTTTTTCATAAAGTGCTGTTTTTGTTTATTCCATGTGATTAAATAACCTTCCCGAAGCATCTCAAATGCTCCAGAATTCTATTGTCTGCTGTTACAGTGTAAACCAATCTGCACTGCTGAAGGCTGGGGTTTCTATCTTTGAAAAGTAGCAAGCTACTTATGATCCATGTACACAAATCTATGTCCACCACTGTGATCATTTTCTTAAGATAAATTCCTATCAGTGATGTTGGA
This sequence comes from Cricetomys ansorgei, assembly GCA_026225945.1. Classification (NCBI taxonomy): domain Eukaryota; kingdom Metazoa; phylum Chordata; class Mammalia; order Rodentia; family Nesomyidae; genus Cricetomys; species Cricetomys ansorgei. The sequence goes on along the minus strand of JAMJFZ010001868.1, from coordinate 7,912,315 downwards.
GTGTCAAAAAATATGGGTGTTTAAACACACTGGTACATACTGCTCTCCCCAGGTAGGTGTTCCACAGCAGTGCCCTGTGAGAGCATTTTCTACGTTTTCTCAGGAAACACCTACTCTCCCTTCATAACTATTACTAAGCTGATGTCATTGCTCTACCCACACACATGTATGTATGTATGTGACTGTGTGTCTGTACTATAGTTGTTCCATAATATAGAATAGTAGCACGGACCCATTAACCTACCACATCACATGAGTTTACAAACACAGATGTCTGACGTAACTTCTAAATGTATCTGTCTCCACGTTCCAGGTGCCTGCATGAACATCACACACAGCCAGTGTCAGATTCTGCCCTACCACAGCAGCACACTAACACCTCTCTTGCCAATCGTCAAAAGCATGGACGTGGAGAAGTTCCTCAAGTTCTTCACGTACCTCCATCGCCTCAGTTGCTACCAACATATCCTGCTGTTTGGCTGCAGCCTCGCCTTCCCTGAGTGCATCGTTGATGGTGATGACAGGTATTTTGGAACTAAATACTTTAATGATAAGAGCCCAGTTCTTCTAGGGATAAGTGTCCAAGAGGAACAAATAGTTCTGTGTCTACCTTTAACATTTGCCTCTCTTAGAGGGGGAAAGAGCACACATCTGTCATAGTCGATTGCAAACCTCTGAAACTAATGTGTTTATAAAATCCAGATTGATTTTATTTATGGGAGGAAATCATCCATATATTAGCTGATGCTTTGGGGACGACACGCAATTGCTGTTTTGGTGAGAGCCTGACCAAAGGAGAACATGTACTCAAAGGGATAGCTGAGATAGGTGAGTGTCTTAGTTAGGGTTTCCTATTGTTGTTACAAAAAGCAAGTAGGGGAGGAAGGCTTATTTGGTTTACACCTCCACGCTGCAGTCCATCACTGAGGTAAGCCAGAACAGGGACTCAAATGGCAGGAACCCGGAGGCAGGAGCTGGTGCATTGGCCATGGAGAACTGCTTACTGGCTTGCTCCTCATGACTTGTTCAGCCTGCTTTCTTATAGAACCCCGGACCACCAGCCCAGGAATGGAACCATCCACAATGAGATGGACCCTCCCCCATTAATTAATAATTAAGAAAATGCCCTGTAAGCTTGTGTACAGTCTGATCTTATGGAGGCATTTTCTGAATTGAGGTACCCTCTTCTCAGATGACTTTAGCTTGTGTCAAGTAAACACAAAACTAGGCAGGGCAGTTAGACTGTACATGGAGGTATGGGGTGGGGGCAAAGAGAATAATTAAATTTTGAAAAGCATCAAGGTCTCACGATGAGAGGATGTAATTGTACTACCAGGCTTGAAGAGAAGAAAAAGCTCAAAGGAATAGGAAACTTGCAGCTATGAGTGAGGGGTCTCCAGGCACTGGTGCCATGACCCAAGGCAGAGACAAGAGAAGATGGGGTAAACACTCCAACCCTTACTTCAGTTATTCTTTCTGCCAGTGAATTTACTCACTAGCAGGGGACAAAGACATATAATGCAATTCAGAATCTCATTAAATACCATCAGCTAAGAAGTCCCAAATCTTATTCAACTCCTATATAAATAGCATTCTGGATGGTTCTTCTAGTGCTAGGGTGGGGGAGTAGATGCAGAGGGAAAGTAGACTATTCAATATAGGCTTAATAGGTAGAAATAAAATTTGAACAACAGTAGATAAACCCCAAGAATGTCATGGAAAATTTGAAGCATGGAGTGCACACTTAGAGGATTTCAAAGCATGTGCTAAGTGTCTATTCACATACAACATCAATTATTTTCTGGATTGAAATGTTAGAAAGTTTTCAGAATAATAATAGTGGAGCACATCTCATTTTCTATATGTACTGCATCCCATGTTAATTGTGGTAATTCAAGAAAGCAAGAATCTAGGAATCTGGCAGACACCTTTTACTTTAATTACAAGATGCTGCGCTGCCACTGCTTTGAGGTAGAGCAGAAGTAGTAGATGTTGAACTGTAGACATAATGGGCTGTCATCGTGTGTAGGAATCAGCAAAACTTGAATTATCAAGGAGTCAGGCACAGAGGGTGCCTTCATGGTACACAGGAAGGGGAACTGGATTTGGTCTTTCTTGTGGGTTAAAATGTGAGATGCTTGTGTGGTCTGTGGTTATAAGCCAGTGGCTCAGTGCTTGTCTAGCACATGTTGAGCCCTGCACTCCAGAATCAATTGAAGATGGCCACCAAGAGATGTTTTATGTTCCCAGACTGTGGCAATATAGTGGGTGATTGTATTGGTTTTCTTGGGTTGCTTTAAGAAATTGCCACCTGCTCGGTGGCTTAAACAACAGAAATGTCTTCTCCCATAGTTCTGAAGGCTGAAAATCTGTGAGTCTGCAGGGCTGTCTGGTTCCCAGGACTCTATGGGGAGAATTCGTTTTTCCCTTTGCCGGTTTCCTATTATTTCTGTTCCTTTGTCTTATACCCATGATTCTCCAGTTTCTGCCTCTGCCATGACATGCAGCCCTCTTCTTCTTCTTCTTCTTCTTCTTCTTCTTCTTCTTCTTCTTCTTCTTCTTCTTCTTATTCTTATTCTTATTCTTATTCTTATTCTTATTCTTATTCTTATTCTTATTCTTATTCTTTCTTCTTCTTCCTCTTCCTCTTCTTCTCCTTCTTCTCCTCCATCTCCTCCTCCTTCTTTATCTCATCTTCCTCCTTTTCTTCTTCTTCTTCTTCTTCTTCTTCTTCTTCTTCTTCTTCTTCTTCTTCTTCTTCTTCTTCTTCTTCTTCTTCTTCTTCTTTCTTCTTCTTCCTCTTCCTCTTCTTCTCCTTCTTCTCCTCCATCTCCTCCTCCTTCTTTATCTCCTCTTCCTCCTTTTCTTCTTCTTCTTCTTCTTCTTCTTCTTCTTCTTCTTCTTCTTCTTCTTCTTCTTCTTCTTCTTCTTCTTCTTCTTCTTCTTCTCCTCCTCCTCCTCCTCCTCCTCCTCCTCCTCCTCCTCCTCCTCCTCCTCCCCCTCCTCCTCCTCCTCCCCCCCCCCCCTCCTCCTCCTCCTCCTCCTCCTCCTCCTCCTCCTCCTCCTCCTCCTCCTCCTCCTCCTCCTCCTCCCCCCCCTCCTCCTCCTCCTCCTCCTCCTCCTCCTCCTCCTCCTCTTCTTCTGTCTTATGGTAGGATGGATTGGATTCAGGGCTCATCTAGGATAATTCAGGGCTCATTCACACAATTTAGCCCCATGATCCTTAGTTATATACACAAGAGCCTGTCTCCAAATGAGGTGATTTTCCCAGTTCCAGAGATTAAGGTGTGGACCTCTCTCTTTGAGGTAGTGGTCAGTAAAGCAGGCTAAGAAAGCTGTCTGTTATGACTTCCTCATCCATGAAAGAGAAATAATAGTCATACTCATGTTACAAAATTAATGTGGGGATTTAATGACACATGGGGCTTGGGATACAGCCTGGCTCTTATAAAGAGCTCAGTGAATTTTAGCAATAACTATAAAGTGATGATTTGTGAAGGACAAGTAGAATTAATGAAGTGGAGGCCTCAACAAAATACTTCATATATATATATATATAATTTGTGTGAAGAATTGTCAAAAAAATTGAGTACTCCTTTGCTTAAAACAAAATTAGATAAAATACCAAAGTTTTCTGGAACTGGATCCTCATTTCATTTCTGTTTAATTTCCAAGAATTTCACTTATATATTTTTAGACTAACTCTTCTATGGACTCATGCATGCGCACAGAAAGACAATGAAAAGGAGTGTGTTCAAAGTCTTGGAACCACTAGGTTCATTTTGATGATCCTTTTTATTCTAACTCAATCTCTGCTTGAATAAACACTTTCGAGCTGCTCACAGTTTCCAGGGCACTTTAAGATAAATTTGTTTTTCCCCTGACCTGATTTATCCTTTGATAACTGCACTAATATGAGAATTTTCCATTTTCTGTTATAATGAATAATAATTTACAATTACTTTTCAAGTGTTCTTCGGGGACCTATCCTATTTTTATTATTATATTTAGTTTTATAGTTGCAGTTTTAGACCATGCTTCCTGCTGTTACTTAGTGTGTGTATGGGAACTGCAACCTAATTTAATAAGCAAAATAAGTTCAGCAAAGTAAATGTATTGTAGAAAACCATTATAAGGTCAAACATATTTTTCTGTTTCACTATTTTGTATCATCTATTATACTCTTCAGTTTGCCACACTATTCAAATAAAGGAAAAATGTTTATTTTCCAGCCTAGAGAAAATAACTACTTAATAGCATTAAATTTTAATTTTAAAAGATTATAGTGGGATGTATAAACAGTATAATTTTTAACCTGATTCTTTGAGACCCTAGAGACTATTTAACTACATTGTTTGTTAAATCAGTGGACTTTAATGACCTTTATTTTGGGCTGTGGTTGCTCTGATCAAATATGTGTACATGTACTGCAACACAGTCTAGTTGACAGGCAGGAGAACATACGGATTCAGTGGAGTCTATCTAAAAATATAAAATTATAACAGATAAACTATTGGAATGGCTTTAAAGTATGTAAGTTAGAAGACATTGCTTAAAAATATCAAGTAGCTAATGGGAAAGCAATGGTTAATTAAAGGAGTGTTAGGTGTAGATGACTTTTGGGTGTGTGAAGTACTTGCCAAGTCTTTGTGTGCTTTTGATGGGTAACTGTCACCCTCTTCTACCTCCTTCAAACAGTTGGCTTGTAATTTTATCAACTCCGAGAGGGTGTTAATCTGATTTGGAAATATCAGCCTTGACTCAGGTTCTAGAAGATCCTCCAGAAAGCTTGCTGACTTCTCATTACCCCTCCCAAATTTTCTACTACTTTGTTGGAAGTAAGAAAGTTCGTTACTTATGAATCTATACATTAAAATAAGGAAATCGATACATTGGCTTGATCTTTTTCCTCAGGAGTACTGATCTGTGACTAGACTTTAGCAGAAAAACCCAGGCCAAGGAGATTAAAATTCTTTATATGGGTAGATGACTAGATATTAAAGATCATATCTTAAATGTAGGACCATTTCATATAACAGTCTAAATTCCTATATGTTTGTGTTGGAGAGTAAATGAATTTCCTCAAATCAACAGTGTGAGTGTGTGTGTGTGAGTGTGTGTGTGTGTGTGTGTGTGTGTGTGTGTGTGTGGTTGCTCACTTATGGAGTCCAGAGGCCAACCTCAATGTTATTCCTCAGGGTCCTCTGCCTTGTTTACAGAGACAGTGTCTGCCATTGGCTTGGGGCTCACAGAGTAGGCAGGCTGGCAAGTCAAGCTCCAGGCATCCTCCTGCCTTCACTCCCCAGTGCTGGGATTACAAGCATGTGGCATCATGTCCATTTTTTTTTAAAACACAAGTTCTAAGAATTGAACTCAGATCCTTGTGCTTATGTGGCAAGTACTTTATTGACCAAGGTATTTCCATAGCCTAGACTATAATTAATTTTGTTAGTGTAAGAATTTTTAGTAATATAAAACTTATACAAATTTAGAAATAGTGACAACCTTTCCCTTTCCCCTTGCTTAAACTAACCCAAAAGTTACTGACAGTTCTGATTGTGTCTCCTACTTCTCATAACTTACAGAAAGTGCTCATGTGTGGTCTATACCTCTTGGCAGATAAAATCATCATAAATAGTAGTTCCTTTTATTGATGGAGTGTGTGGGTTTCTGGGCAGGTATCAATTTGATCCCATGTTTAGAGAGCCCGATTTCTATTGTCCCCTCCTCCTTTCTGTTTCCTGATCCATCCTTTAACGTCCCATGTGTTCTTTTAAGAACAGATTGAATGGTGTCATTCCCTGGGCTCTACCCTCTCCAGGTTTTCTGTCAGACTTAGATTTCAAGCTATCCTCCCTGACATAGCTTCTGAAACCCTTCTTGTCTCTTGAGTGTCACGATTCCCTTTGCCTAGAGAGATGTTTCCTCCCACATTAAGCCCTTGGCCTCAAAATCCCGACTGTAGTGAAGCCTTCTCTGAATACCCCAAGTTTTCTCTTGTCTTCTCATGGCATCCTGCTCCTTGTTTTCATCATATATTAAGAGAGCTTTTTTTTTTTTGAGACGGGGTTTCTGTGTAGCCTTGACTGTAGTGGAACTCATTCAGGCTGGCCTTGAACTCATGGAGATCTGCTTGCCTCTGCCTCTGGGATTAAAGGCCTGGTGAGCCACTACCACCCAGTTTCTTCTTCTCCTTCTTCTTCTTCTCCTCCTCCTTTTCCTCCTTCTTCTGCTTTTTGGTTTTTTGAGATGTTAAATGTTCTTAACATACACAGCCCCAAAAGAAACCCACTAGTTTTTGTGTAAGAAGCAGTAGGAAGGGGACATTTGGGAAGTGGTTGAGTTACAGGCTTTGATGATGGTGGTGGCTTCACAGGTGCTTGCTAATTTCCAAACGTATTAAATTGTATGCATCAATTATGTAGAACTTTTTATATGCCAATCATACTTTTTCTGACATTTTGACAGATGAGTGACAGCGTTTTCCTGTTTGGACTTTATCGTGTTACAAAATAAGCCTGAGATGCCTCCAGGAAATGGTTAAAAAGTAGCACATCTGCTTAGCATACCATTTTAGAGACTTCCTGTGTGGCAGTGTTATGTCATAGCGCAGCCGGTGACAGTCGCTCATGTACATGTAGTCCTGGCATTGTGTTAAAGGCCAATTGTATAACAGAAATTGGAACATTTTTTTGGGAATTCATTAATTATGTAAAGTCACCATAAGCATATGATATTATCCTCTAAGGAAAATATTTGCACAGTGCTAATTTATCTTACGAAGAACTTCAGCTATGATGTGAGATGGATGTAAAGACTGAATAGAGTGTGTAGACTTTGCAGTCCTGATGAAGATGGAGTCTGGGGGCAGAGGAGGTTTCACCGTTGTCTAGCTCACGAAACGGGAGAGGGCACTGTAGTGATGGCTCTCCTTCCAAGTTTGCTACTGACAGCTTTATTCCTAGGGGACCTAAGTCATTCCCTGCACATGTGCCGTCCCCACTTGTAGACTAGGGAGACAGAGGCAAACAAAATGCCAGGAAGCACTGGCCTCATGGAGCTTACATTGTGTTGGTGGGAGATAAACAAGTCAGCAAATAAATCTATAGATGGACGGCCTAGATTGATCCCAATTTCATATTGAGATCATTTCTTATTCTGGTTCAAGAAGTCCCTGACAGTAACTTTCACTAAAGTGGAAATCATGCTAGCTTTTCTTCCATAGGTGGTCACATGATTTTGCTTCCATCCGAATTCTGTTCTTCTGCAGCAGCTCCCTGAGACAATGACCCACAAAACCTGCTCCAGTAGCATTTGCTGATTGTGAATTATAAAGACGCCTACTAGATTTTGAGCTAATAATAGTTGAACTATCTACTCACATGACATTGTGTGTCCTCCCTTGACAAGTATTTGTTGAGCCCTCACTGGGTCGGAGGCATGCAGCTGTGTGCTGGCTATTCTTCATTATTTCCTTCATAGTCACTTGCCAGGTGCCTCTGCTCCAGTTCTCCCCTAGATGCTGTTTTAGCCACAATCACATCCTGGCTCCCTGTTGAGCTCACCCCAGGGGAGGCACCAGTAGGAGATCAAAATGTAGGGTAGGCCAGTGATTACCTGAGGTCCCCTCTACCATATGGAACAGATTGGGTGCGTCCTACTACGACAGGCCATGGCTTCTATGCAGTAGTGTTCGCTTGATGGCGTTCCCTGAGTTCCAGTAATTACTCCTTTCCTGAAGCTTAGATGGCAACAGCTCCCGGCCCCACAGCCTTTCGCTAACCCTTGTTGGTAGTGGGAAACTCTGCCTTTGTCAATGCCGTTTTCATTGACATGCAGCATCCAACCTTTGTGGGTCATCTTTTCCCTGCTGGAGCCATGATTCTCACAAATAAAGACAAGATAATCACAGACCTAGTTGTTAGAGTTCCAGACTAAAGTGAGCGAGGAATATTCTGATCCCTCCCATTTTCTCTTTTCCAATGGGAGATGGTGGCAAAGACAAACCTCCATTTGTACACACCTTCATCTCTGTGCCCGGTCAGGTAGAGGCCTGGTAAGAATCCTGTCTCTCTCTTGCACAAGTAAGGTTTCTTCAGTCACATGACATGCTGTTGACCCCTCACAGTGACGCCAAGTCACCTCGTGTTTTGCCCTTTCCAGTAATGGTGATGGATGCATATTCTTGTGTCACTTTGGTTCGTATGTGAGAGGGGGTCACCCAGGTGAGAAATTTTGGGGTCACAGTGCTTGGTCCTGAGAGCTCCTCTTTAAGTTTTAGCTTTCTTGCAACAGAAAAGGAGGAAATGGAGCAGATGATCTTACAGGTGTGTTCATGGCTGCGGAAGGGTGGCAGCCTGGAAGATGCCCAGCTCTGACTTTGTGAACACTGGTCACCAAGCAACTCAGTCTAAAAAAGACAAACTAGGATTGGATTAAAAATGTTTACGTCTCATTCATGAACAGCACATAGGACTCAGTCACATGCCTTTGAAAAAGTGATGTGCCAAGAAAAAGTCTATCCATTGCCAATGGCCAGATTATACATTAGCATACTCTCAGAGGCTTAGAACAACCCACATGTATTGTGTTACTACTGTAAATAGGAACCTTATGGTTGCTTAGCTGGCTCCTCTGCTCTGCAGTCTCACAGTATGACTTAAGGCATTGGCTAGAGCTGAGGTCTTATCTGAAAGCTTGACTGGGGAAGGATCCATTTCTAAATTATTAGTTGTTAGAAGAGCTTCAGTCTCTCAAGGGCTGCTGGGCAATGGATCATCTTCAAGGCCAACCATGTGGACTCTGTAATACGTACAGCAACTTGCTTCATCAAAGTCAGCAAGAGAGAAAGGGGTGGGGAGATTGTAAATAAGATAGAAGTCAAGTCATATGTAGTCTGATAATAAAATGCTATTCCATTAGTTTCTGTGGTTGGAAGTGAGTCATAAAGCAACGCGTACTCAAGAGAGGGGCTTCCATAGGTGTGAATACTAGAAAGCAGAGATCATGGGTTTTAAGTTCTGCCTGCCACCAATCTTCCCCACACCCACAAAAATAGTTTTAAATCTAAAGCTTTCCTAATATATTTAAAGCATATTTTATCAAAAATAAAATTTGACAACTATAATGCGAAATTCTGAATGGAGATTTTGGTAATATTTAAACAGGATACTTGCTTAGAGACATTGTACTGCTGTTAAATCCTTGGTTTTTGTAAGTATAGTTATAGAAAATGATCACTTTTGGGGGTCCCAAGGGAAAGCACCTACATAGCATCTGGGGGAGAGGTTCATCAACAGGCTTCCTCAGCTGAGAGCCATGTGAACTACAACAATGACCAGTACGGCGAGGCATACCTTGCAATGGTAGCAGTAGTGGCAAGTATGTTATGGGAAGCCAACTCTTTTTTGCTTGCATTTAAGTCTTGCTCCACAAGAGGAGCCATGTGCCTCAAGCTGTAAATCTGGCCAAGAACTCTGGGTTGGGATCTCATAAGCTCCAAAGGTGCACCTACTGCTATTCCATTCTGCCCAAAGGACATAATATCCTGCTGCCTTCTGACTTTATATCTCTATGTGTATCAATCAGTGTAGCTCTCAGACCTCATCAGAGAAGTTCCTGTGTTCAGTGGAGGGTGGCTAATGCAGAAACTCACCATAATCAAAGTGTAGAGATGAGGCTAAGTGATTGAGGGAGGCTTAGCCACAGATGTACCATCTATTATCTCATCCCCAAGCCAAGCTCGGGCACTATCCTGGAAAGGGGGCAGAAAGATTGTAAGATTTTGTAATTTGTCATTGTAAGAAGTAAGAGAGATTGTAAGTTAGAGGTCAGAGAGGACCAGAGAGAATATTGTCTTCTGGACATGACGGGGCAGACTACCATAGTCATGAATCCACAGCAACTGTGGTTGCCTGCACAAGATCAAGCTAGCCAACATTTTTGCATGGAGTGTAAAGGGGGTTCTTGAGATTCCATCCCTAATTGAAGACCTGTGGACAGTGGATGTTCTTTCGGGGAGGAAGAGCCAGTTTTCATTAAGGGTGTAGTTTGTGGAAGGTTGAGCACAGTCTCTGGGATGGCCCCGAATTCAGGAGTATATGAACAGGACAAATCAGACTTAATAGTCTATTAAAAACAAAAGAACATGAAGTTGAGGGTTAGAAGGTGATAGTGATCTGGAAGATATTAGGGGGAGATGTGAGGGATGAATTTGATTGAAATATATTGCATGATGGTGCTTCTGGTTACATGAAATTCTCAAAGAGTTTATATAAAACATTTATAAGTACAGTTCAAATTAACAGAAAAAATGTGGTTTATAATTCTTCAAAGGCGGCTGGCCCTATAAGTTCTATTTCATAGCTCTTGTTTATTTAATAAATTTACATGTATAACATAATCATAAAAATTTTCTAGATAAAAAAATATATATTTAGATTTAACATAAAATTTCCTGGAAGTAAATTCAGTAACTTATAGGTTAAGTGAACAATATTTTTGGTAGATTAGTTATTAAAAAACATTCTTCCTACTGAAAATAGTATAAAATAAACTATATTTATGTAATATAGTGTTATATATTATTGTATAATATAATACAATAATTATATAATATAAAAATACTATAAAATGCTATAAAACTACTACTGTATGGTAGCATGCTTCCAAACTTACCAAATGTGTCACCACGTGATTATAGGGGAACATCAGGACTCTCTGCCTTCCCCTGAGCTGAAATGCATCAGGGACTTTTTTTGCTTCACACCAATTGTACTTCACACATCCACTAAGAACAATCACCCTTTCTAAAATAGCCCTCCTGATAGCCAAAGTGAACCTTCCCTTGTGTTGAGCAGTGCTTTTCAGTTGCCAATGTGTTGTTGCTTGGATATAGATGCTTATATCCCAAAATAGTGTGGCCCGTCTCACCACGCTATTCCACTTGATAAAAAGCGAAACAAACCCTCCCTTCACAGGCAGTTGAATTTCAGGCAAAGCGAGAACAAATGGCTCCTCATGTGTTCACTGTATGCAGAGACTCGCAGTTATTAATACTCTACCCCAGCTCACATATCCCAGTCTAGCAATGTAAAACTCATGTGTCTCAGATGGTTATACTTCTTAGGGGACCTATTTGGAAACACTGTAGACATTTTTTCCTATACACTAATTTTAGAACAGTCTAACGGTATTTTGGTATTTCTATATATTCACAGCACAAACCTTGAGAAAAATGTTTGTTATTTCTTGTAGTTTAGCAAGGCCAGTACGGTTATTATGGCTTCAATGTTCCTCGGAGAAATACTGCCCGCAGGAATGAATTTTAATTTACAAAATGTACATAATATAAAAGAGTTATGGAAAATGGTCCAAACTCGAGTTCTTCTAAATCCCCCACCTTTCAAATGAGGAAGCTAAGTTTTGAAACAAGTGATCTGAGTAGCAGACTATCCGGTGTATCTAGCGTGTCCACTTAGGAAAGTGAGCATAGTAGCAGGTATGAGTCCATGACAATGAATCGGTGTCTGAGTTGAGGACTGGATGGCATTCTTACTTTCTCCTACCACACTTGCCTTTTTTTCTTTTAAATTAGGCATAATAGGAGGAGTGCCTTTCACACAGGGCTATATTATATTAGTCAGTGTAGGTAGAACACTGAAAATTCTGGCTTGTGTAGTCTAAGCAAATGCTTAGGCATAATCTATGTTCCCCTTGTTCCTTAATTGTTTATCCTAATTCTATTTGAGAAAATATAATATAACTTCTCTGGAATAAAATTTAAGGTGGGAAATAATTTAAAATATGTTATTTAAGTGATACTTTCTTAGTTCTACAAGTATCTAATTGTGGTGGTTTGAATGAGAATGGCTGCTCTGTGCTCATGTATTTGAATACTTGGTCCGCAGTTGGTGGAACTGTTTGGGAAGGATTAGGAGGTGTGGCCTTGTTGGAGAAGCTGTGTTCCTGGTGGCAGTTTTTGAGGTTTCCAAAGTCCACACCTTTCCCAGTTAGCTCTTGCTGCATCCACTTCTGGATCAGGATGTGAGCTCTCAGCTGTTCCTGCTACCAGGCCTTTGTTTCACCATCATGGACTCAAACCCTCTGAAATTGTAAGCCTCAAATTAAGTGCTTTCTTTTCTATGTTACCTTGATCATGTGTTTCATCACAGCAGTAGAATCCCTAACTAAGACACTAATTATTCTAAAATGGCTATCAGGACCAATTCATGTTTTATATTTTCAAGGTAACTTGTTCAAAGTGTAAAAATTCTCTTCCTGGAACTTCACTAGCAAATAGTTACATATTAATATATATATTATTTTATAAGATAATTTTAGCATGAATATTTAAAGATCAAAAAGATGTTTTTAAAATTAGAGCGTCATAGTTGAGAGAGGCACTGTGGTACAGGCATGTAATGAAATCGGCTTGGTAGTTTGATGCAGGATGATCACAAGTTCAAGGACTGTTTGGGGTACAGAATGAGTCCACGGCCAGCATGGGCAACTTAGTGAGATCTTGTCTCAAAATTAGGACATGGAATAGGAAATCTAGGATCAGCAGCATAGGCAATGCCCTGGGTATGACCCCCATCACCACCACACAATGTAAAGGTTGCAAACTCTGCTTCTTATATGTAACCAGATCTCTCCTCCAAGACTCTCAAAGACCATGTCATATCCACTATAACCCACTGGATGGCCACTCCGGTTATATTTCTGCAATGTGTGGAACCAATGGGTACAGTATAAAGCTTATTTGATCAAGGAGTTTGTAAAGTCCAGTTATTATGTGAGACTAGACATTGTTAGAATGTATATAGATCAAAGCCTGGTGGCCTACACACCTGCTTTCTTTTCCTATCTCCACCATTACAAAGCTGGTAGTAAGATGTATGTGACATTTGTATCTGCCCCAGAATCTTCATGGGTCTATGCTTCCCAGGAAAGGTTTATTACAGACCCAATATTGCATGATTTTATGCTGTCAAGATTTGAAAAGGTTGTTTTGATGGTACATACACAAAGTTTTTTTCCCCTTTCCCAATTTCCTTAAAATCCTTTGAAATGCCTTTGGCAGAGACTGACAAGAATAGAAGATGAACTTGTAGCTGTGAGGCAGCGAAGGCCACTTGGCTCTGAGAGGACATCAGTCCATAGGCTTTCATTATTAGCACCTAAGTTTCACCCCAGAGTAAACCTGGGGTCTGAAGTGTGTGGATGAGGCCAAGCTCCTGGGGGCACCCCTGCTTTTACTATTATCATGGCTCACATTTTCTACCTTACAGAAGCAAAATAGAAGTCTGATAAGATTTTTTTTAACGTATAAAAGATTTGTTTGAGCTGTCACTTGTCCATAGGTGTTCCCACGAAGGCCAGGGAGGATAAGGAACAGATGATAGTTTGGATTTCTCAAAGGAAAGATGAAAAGTGAGAGCAATATACTTTATGACCTTCTTTTGCTCCTTCAAATCGGATGCCTCCATTGTGTGTGTGTGTGTGTGTGTGTGTGTGTGTGTGTGTGTGTGTGTGTGTGTGTGTAACAGTATATTTTAACATAGGAAGCTTAAAAACAACCCTTTTGGGGAAATGCTTCTACAAGAGATGACTACATGATGTGTTGTGAAACTAACATTATTTCCAGAACCATATAATTGAGTGGCTGAAATTGTCATAGGACTGAATGCAGAAGTTAAAGTTGTTGACTGTAGATAAGAAATGTAAGTTAATAGTCCACACTGACTTGCTAGTAGCTAGCTTTAATATTATTATTGTCTTGAGAGCTGTTCTATATCTACATTGGTTTTCTTTCTTTTTCTTTCCGTTTAGGCGTGGCCTGCTGCCCTGTAGATCTTTCTGTGAAGCTGCAAAAGGAGGATGTGAATCTGTCCTGGGGATGGTAAACTCCTCCTGGCCAGATTCCCTCAGATGCTCTCAGTTTAGAGACCACACTGAGAGCAACAGCAATGTCAGCAAGATCTGCTTCTCACCGCAGCAGGAACATGAAAAGCAATGTAAGTGTCTGTGTTACCTTTTAAAGTTTTTATTCAGATTTACAACCCACTCAAGGGATATTGACAAAAAGAGATGTAGAGTCTAATACACATTAACAAAGTAAGAAGACTCCAGATTAAGAAGCAGGGTAGTAGTAATACTTAGAAATGCCCTCAACAATCCTCTTGATCATTTCACCCTTGCCAAAGAAGTCTCTATCCGGATTCCCATCACCTTGGATAGCTTTGCTCGTCACTGAGCTTATGCAAATGGAGTTAAATAGCGTGTGAACTTTTTGCATCTTCCTGTATTTCCTTAGCGCTCCATTTGAACAATGTATTTCATTTATTCTGAGTTCCATTTCGTCTCATTCCGTGCAGTACTTTGATACTTGATTATACTACAATATATTTCTCTAGTCTTCTATTAATGGACATTTGGGTTATGTGCAATTTCAGTTATTATAAAGCACAATGCTGTTACTAGTTGAACACAGTTGTGGACTTGTATAGTAAAACAGTTCTCTAAATTAGTTGTACAAATTTATAAAGGTCAGCTTCCATGCTACCAGAGGAAAAAAGTAATTATCTGGCCGAGTGATGGTGGTGGTGGTGCATGCCTTTAATCCTAGCACTTGGGGGGCAAAGGCAGGGTATTCTCTGTGAGTTCAAGGCTAGTGTGGTCTACATAGTGAGTTCTAGGACACTTAAGTTACAACAGAGAAACCCTGTCTCTAAAAACCAAAAAAAAAAATAATAATAATAAAAAGAAAGAAAGAAAAGAAAAAGGAAACAAAGTGATTATCGGTTTTATTCAGCTGTGAATCGTGTGAACAATAATGACTTGCCTGGAAAGTCATGGAAGTGATTAACAAATTTCTGAGTGGAGTTAAAGACTCTTTCACAATATGAAACATACCTGGCCCTATTGTAGAGATGTGTGGCTAAACAGCCCAGAAAACCATAGTGGGGAACTTAACTACTACTATTCTATAACTTTAAATTTTTTTCCAAGGTATTGATACTTAACAAAGGCTATTCAGGGTTGGAAAGACATCTCAGTGGTTAACCTCTTGCCACTTGAGAGTGAAGAGTGAGGACTAGAGTTTGCATCCCTAGACCCAGAACACAAGTAAATGCCAGTGGAAGTAGAGCCTGTCTTTCATTCCAGTCTGAGAAGGCAGAGACAGGGGATCCCCAGAGCAAGCTGGCTAAGGAGACTTGTTATGCAATCAAGCTCTGGGCTCTGGGTTTGATTGAGAGCTTCATTTTACAAAGTGGAAGAGTAATGAGGATGATTCCTAACATCAGCTTCAGGCACCCGCAGCATGAGCACTCAGAGTTACATGTATCCACTGTGGTGATTTGGATAGGAATAGCCCCTATAGGCTCATATATTTGAGTGCTTGGTCATTAGGGAGTGGTGCTACTTGACAGAAATTAGGAGATGTGGGTCTGTTAGAATAGGTGTGGCCTGGTTGGTGGAAGTGTGTCACTTGGGGCAGGCTTTAGGTTTCTGAATCCCAAGCCCGTCCCAGTGACACTCTCTCTTCCTGCTGCCTGTAGCTCTGGTTGTAGAACTCTCAGCACCTTCTCCATCACCATGTCTGCCTGTGTGCTGCAGTGCTTCCCACCAGGCTGATAATGGACTAAACCTCTGAAACTGTAAGCAAGACCAAATTAAATGCTTTTGTTTATAAGAATTGCTAGTCATGGTGTCTCTTCATAGCAATAGAACATACAGACACTCATACTTGTGCTCATATTCACATGAACATATGCATAGAACCCCCCACAAACAGAAGCACACACCAAAACACACACACAAAAACAAAACAAAACAAAACAAACAAACAAAGATCCTATTCAATCTATTTGTCTTAGAGTGATTTTTTTTCTATACTTATCGAACAGTTGGTGAATCACACTATTCAGTTTAGTTATTCCTTTGTATAACTTACACTATTCTAATTCCCCTCTGATGAGGGTTTTAACAATCAGATCATTCCGTGACACCAGGTCCACCTGTCGCTAATGATGACATCTTTATGATCATTTCCCCCCCTGAGTTTTCCAGACTGATATCCGCTTTATCATCCCATTTCTTGGACTATTCCTGAAATCAACTATCACAAGTTGGGTTCTCTAGAAAGAATCACCGGGAAGAAGTCAGAGGTCAGCTTACTTATTAGGATTCAGCCCATCTGTTGCAGAGAGAAAAGAAATCAGCTTTTGGTAAAAGGAAAGATTTGGAATGTGATTGAGGTCCTGTCAAAGCTTCAGCCATACACAAGGGCAGTCTTGAAAGGAATTGATTTCATTTGGAATCGGCCCATGCTTAGCCAACATAGTCAAGTCTTTCAATCTTTACCTCAGTCAGCACTGAGGGGGCTTTCCTGGAAAGAGTGTATCCCTGGGTAGGGCTGCTCTCTGCAGCAATCTGTGGATGAGGCAGTGGCCTGAATGTCTCGGAAACTAAGGGCTGTCAGCTAATGGGTAGAGCCACAGATCCTTTCTTGAAGTGGAAAAACATGGAGTGGTGCCATGATACCTAAGTTAATGTGAAACTAAGGTGATTTTGTTCCATTTTTATAAGGCTCCATCTGACTCTGGTTTGTGTCTGTTCTGAGGTGCATTTCTCCAGGGGATCTCACCCAGGCAGTTCCTGTATTCCTCAGGCGCTCAGAGAGGCTTCGGTTCAGTTACTTTTCTTCCAACTTACTTGCTGTAATCTCTACTTATTTGTAGAAGATGTCTGCTTAGCTCTTAGTCTCTTACCTTGTGGTAAATGCCACAAGGAGCCTTCTCTGTGTCTTTCTTAGCTACCAAGCCTCTTCACACCTGCAGAGTTGTAAAACTCTGATGGCTTCTGGGACTGTTTGCAGTGGCCCCATATCCAGATTCTCAGTTGAGGCAGCATGGTGAGAACTGGCATATCCTATGAGCAGAAAGCATGCACAGAATGTGGGTGTACTTTCTTTGTTTATTTTTGAGATTGTATTCTTACATTTCTCTTTTCTTTTCTACTCTCCAAACCCTCCCACATACCCTTCCCTGCTCTCCTTAAAATTCATAGATATGGATCTTTGCCCTGTAGTTACTTTCTCTCTGGGATCTTGGTTCTCAGATGCCTTTAAACAGAAGTTTCTTGTGTTCTATCTGCCTTTTCTATTTGTTCTTGATGGAAACCCTGACAATTTATTACATTGTGCCCAGAAGCAGAAGTCTATCTCATTTCTTTTGCACACATTGTCTTAGTGGAGATCTGCTGTTAATTCCTGGTCTTCTCTCCCAAAGATATTCTATTGCAATACATCATCAGAAAGAACAGGGAGATCTGGAAGTGTCCTTCAATTCGTCCTTGTTTCAGCCACATTCATTTCTGGTTGGATGAAAACACTTAGTGTGCTTTTATTGGCCATTTAAAAAAATATCGCCATTGACATAGGGCTCAAGAATCCAAACAGAATGTCCGACAGTCAAAATCCCTCTGTGTTTTTACCATCAGAACCTAGAATATTGGTTAAAAACAAGCAGTTTTTGAAAGTCAAACACACACATCTATCAATAGGCACTCTTAAGTAAGTTACCACAAGATGCCATTGGGAGTATCAGTTCTCCACCAACAGGAAATGTTGCAGCACTTCTA
This sequence comes from Cricetomys ansorgei, assembly GCA_026225945.1. Classification (NCBI taxonomy): domain Eukaryota; kingdom Metazoa; phylum Chordata; class Mammalia; order Rodentia; family Nesomyidae; genus Cricetomys; species Cricetomys ansorgei. The sequence continues at coordinate 7,894,669 of JAMJFZ010001868.1, read as the reverse complement.
ATCTTAGGGAAGATTGATGGTTTGGGGCAAAATGGTGTAACAATTATAATTAGAGCCGGGTGTTCAATAGACTGGTAATTTCTTAAGTACAGTAATCAGAGTCACAGGGTCTTTTTAGGTTTTTAGTCGCAGCTGTTTTTAATGTAACTTTTTGTCTGAATTTTTTTCCTGAAATTTCCATCTATTTGATGAAATATTTTTGTGTCTTATAGCTTTAAGTTGTAGAATATCCAGAGTTTTGAGTAATTTTTCTGCCTCATTCTTGATGGATCAATAGGCTCACCCTAAACAAATTTATAATTCTTGAGCTCTAGAGAAAGCCACTGATACCTATGACTCTTATATATGTAGGAAAATATGATTTCTAGTATATCTATATACCTGCCAGAAGGGTTCATGTGATTTATATTGTTTATGAAGAAGAAATGCATTTTTTATATAGTACAGTCTTATAAGGGCTTGTTCTACGCGGTCACCTTGTAGACTGCCCACAGTCTTTTTCTCATTTTTAAAGAATTCATTGAGTAAACTGAGTGCCTATTCTATTCTGAACATCACTCCAGGGACTCTGAAAACAAACAAACAAACAAACAAAAAACAAGTGATAATGGTGAGCATACTATTAATTTATATCCATGCAATGGAGTACTTTTTTAACCATGGGTGATTTTTCAACAGCCTCCATTTTTTTCCATGGGAATGCTTGTTGATATTTGCTGACATTTTTAGTTCTTACGCCTACACAGAAAATATGATGTATGACTACCATGACTAACAGTCCATTCTTGAGACCAGGCACTGTGCTAAACACCTCTCAAAAAAAAAAGTACAGTCCCCCACCATAAAATGTTATCTGGTCCAAAATGTCAAGGATGTTGAATTTGAGAAACTTTGACAGAGGTGTACGTTTTGAAAAATCCTTTCTCAAATTCCACTACTACCACCACCATCAAGTATGCCTCGTGACTTTTAAGGGGCATTAAACCTTGTCTATGACAAATACATGTAAAAATCAACAGAACACCAATGACTCGTGTAAACAGGCTGACATACAGAAATTACAAAGACATGGGATAAATGGCAGAAGAGTAGCATGGAGTCACTTCCACAGATAAGTAATGAATATTTTAATAGAAAATGGACCTTCTTGGCAAAGAGGAGAAGAACAGGCGTTCTCATCTAGGCAACTATGTGAACTTGTACTAGTGTTGGATTCCTGCTTAGCCTCATACATGAATTATGAGGAAAAACGTACTCCTGTCTTAGTCTCCTCCTTGACACTCCTGAAATAATTGGCCCCGTGAAAATATTATTTCCACCTTCCCCTTTATATTTGGTACCTCAGTCTGTTCACCAAAGTGCTTCCACAGCTGTCAGCTCCTTTGGCTTCAAGTAAGTCCCTGAGATATTTTCATCTTCATTTTATAAATTAAGAAACCGAGAGTGAGAGAGGTCATCCCACGGTTATTTTAAATCCAGCCCCTCTATCCCTCTACCTCCCACTCCAGCTTCCACCGAACAGCACACCACCCTGGGAGTCAGTTAGTAATCCTTGAATGCTACCCCCACTAGAGCCCCTTTCTCACAAGAACGCTCAAATGTCTTTCCAGACTGCACTGAGCCAAAGCCTACACCCTACAACAACTGTTTTTCCCAGTGCGTGGTTGACTCAGTGAATTCAATTCATTGCCTCTCAGCTGCCTTTAAATCAGTCATAATTCCTGAGACATTTTGTTCTCATTTAGGACGCACAGTTGTCTTATCCTTTCTATCGCTGGGCCCTGCAAAGTCAATAACATGCTAAAGTGATAATACTGTGGGAACCATTCTTCAGAGGTTTAAAAATAAACATTTGTGCGTGTTTCCATAGCTGAGTTGTGAGAACTCAAGGGGGCTAGAGTTCAAGGCCCATCAATCATTCTGAGCGTTTCAGCTAATCCTTTACTTTACCTTGGTGGTAATCATATATGGAAAGTAGTTTCTAAATAGTATTTCTGTAAGTCTAAAGAGATCCCCTGCCATGAAAGAGCTTCAGCTATTTATTCTTTCATTTTCCTCCTCCTTTGCCTAGTATCGTATTTGCTTTGTTGAGCTCTCGTTGCTGATAGCAACCACTTCATGGTATCAGACCTTTAATTGTAGTTTCTGGATCTTGGAAAACACACACTCTCCATTTCTATTGAATCACAGGTTCATTTTGGAGAGATTATGCCCTACTGTTTCTTTGAGATTCCTAGAATCAATGTTTTGACAGTGATTACAGGCAGTATCATGAAACTATTAAAAGCTAGCCATGAACTTTTTATTAAAACGACCCGCCTTAGATAAAATTGTTTTTCCCAGAACTGCAAACTTTCTTACATTTATAACTTCCAATTACTTACAGTTTTAGATTACTTAACCACTTTGTCTATGCATAGCTGTTACCTCTTGGAAGAGCCTTGACATAGCGCCTGATGACTTATGTTTGGGCCTCAATGGTTTTACTTCCTAACTGTTGGGACGTGAGAAAGTTGAAACCCTTCAAACATCTGTTTCATCAACTTCATTACAGAAGCAATAAGACTTGACTGTCGAACCACTTTGTCACCTGAGATAATGTGTTTCAGATGACTTTGGAAGCCATGATGCACTTTGCATTTACAAATGTTTCGGTAGACACACTCTTTGTACGAGGTACTTTAGTTGGGGAAAGAGGATAGCATGCCTACGTCTCATGATTTCACAGGCCAGTGGAGAGATACTTAAGCGCAGACTCAGACTTTAAACAAGGAGTTGGCATCAAATAGCTTATTTGAGAGAGACATGTGTTAGGGCAGATCTGGGGGCAGGGAGTAAGATGTTATTCAGTAAAATAAAAACGGCCAATGGGATAGTTTATTGGGCTTTGATGTGGTTTGGGGGTAGAGACCTTGCCTACTACACATGAGACCCTGGACTGCAAAATAGGACAGAAAAGATGTAAATTTTTAAACTAGTTGCTATAGCAGGAAACTGGCACTCTCTTCAGTGGGGAAATATCCAATAGTACACGGCTCACTAGACTGGGAGTAAGCAGGAAACTTCCTTCCTTCAGTCTTTCAAAGTGATAGGATTTGATATAGCTCTCAGGCACTGCTTCTTAGAAGAGATGTGAGATCCTGAAAAAAGAAATATGGAGTATGGCTCATGGCTTTAAATGCTGCCAATACCCAAGCAAGTTCAAAGGTGGGTCTCTACTACATCTTTCTTCTGAATTCTGGACCTGTGTGCATACGTGTATTTTCATATACACACATGTGTGCATCTACACACATTCTATCATACACATACATACACACATCTCTTTTTAACACACACACACACACGCACACACACACACATCTCTCTCTCCTTTTTCTTCCCCCTTGGGTTTCTGTAAGTCTTGTCAAATACATACCAGCCAGTCTGATATTGCCCTCGTCTCTCCTCTTGTCTCTGATTTTCCCATCTGAGTAAATAATAATTTCATTTAATCATTTCAGTCCCAAACTTGGGTTACTCTTGAATCTCTTTTTTGCCCACACTAACACATGTGATCAGTCAGCAAACTTTATATGATTTTCTGTCAAAATACTTGTGTGAACCAACCAATGACCCACCACTATCTCCACAATGACTTCCTGGACCACGCCCCCCTGGTTCAAGCTGAGCTGCCTTTCTTATTTTTTATTGGTTACTGTGCTGCCTTCCTATGTTCCTGTAGATCAGGTGAGAATCAGAATATGGATCAGGCTGGCCTTCAACTCCTCCATGAGCCTCCTGGGATTATAAGCATGTCCCTCTACAGGTGGCTTGGAAGTTCTTCAAAAGATTTGGTCCGTGACTGAAATAACAAGAATCCTGGTTACTTTGTGTCACGCTCTTCCTCTTCTATACCTTATAACCCCGCAACCAGGAGACTCATGGGAGAGTTTAGGGCCAGCCTGATCTACTCTGGTTCTCCACACAGCAAAAAGGGGTCCTTGAAATCTTTGTATTTCTTTTCTGAAAAAAATTCTAAACTCTACCCATCTCAATCAGCGGTCATATTATCAGGGCAGACAAACACCACAGTTCTCAGACTGCTGTGTGACACCATCCGGAGGAAGGACAGTCACGCAGATCTCAGCGTGCACACGGCCTTCTGTGGCCCTGCAGCACAGACAGCCTGCTCTTCATCTTTAGATCCGATTGCTTCTCTGTCTTCTCACTCAGTACTTTCATTTCCTCACTCTGTCTTCTAACTAACTTCTTCTAACTCTTCGCTCCAGCTCACCCGTTCATTTCTTTGTATATGCAAGCACCTGTGTGTAAGACTGTAACATAGGGCGTTCTAGGGAGAGTAGGCAAAGGCAAGATAAGGAAGAGAAACTATACAAGTAATAGTGGTTCTTGCTATTTTAGTCCTGAGTCGATTCTTACAAAGACCTTTGAAGCAAGCTGTAGTGGTTCATGCTTACAATCCCAGCATTCAGAACGCTCATGGAGAAGTTTAAAGCCAGCCTGATTTACATAGTGATGTCCTGTCTCAGGAAAACTGAACCAAATCAAACCAACAACAACAGCAAATGAGGAAAACGTCTAGATTAATTTTGTGTCAACTTCATCCTATCTGAAACACCTTTATACCACCAGGCTGAAACACTTCGTTCTTTCTGCTCTCACACAGGAGGACAGGTTCTATCTGGGTGACTTGGGTGGACAAGTCCACAAAGCTCAAGCAGTCCTTGGAGTTGGGCTACAGTGATGTGGTTGCCTAGTAACTCTGGCATCATAGAGTTTGAACTCTTAGCTCCTGGCCACCTAGTGAAGCTAGCACAAGATTAAAAATCATGTGAAAATCTCTGACTCTTCTGAAGTTGAGACTTCGCTATACCTCACAGCAATCTTTCTGACTGTGACCTCAGCAATCAGAAGACAACTTGAGGGCTCCATTTTCATCAGCCTGACCCCATGTTTATTTTGTGACTAACCCCCCCCCCACATTTAAACAAAAGTGAGCTAGGCTCTAAGGCAAGAAAGCAATATTCCACAGCTGTGGCCTCTCAAGTATTTTGTTCATGTTTCCCTGAAAAGATTTTGAAATGTGACATATCTCTTATACAACTTTGAGTTAATATCTAAAAACTTAATCATGATGGCAAAGAGTACAGTTTAGTGGGTATTCAATTGTTTAAGCAGCTTCCCTGTCTAATGTCAAAATCACATAGTAGTTAATCTGTCATTGACACACAGAGAGATTGTGAATGAATTTGGTGCATTCCAGTAGGGAAATTTATGGTCTCCGGTCTTGGGAAGATTACCAGGAGTCAAGGGTTTATATATTATTCTTTCACTTAATGGAACTTAAAAAAACTCTACATAATGTTAAAAAAAAACCCAGGAAGACTGACCTAGCATTAACTTCAGTTGGTCTTTGCTAATATGATAATTCTTGGCAAGGTGTCTTGCAAGTTACCACGTGCCTTAGAAAGCTAAAAAAAAATCAACATTGTTAATTTTACCCATTCAATTTACATTTACTTGACCTAAGTGATAAAGACCATCTTCAAGGCCAGCTTATTGGTCAGCATTATGCATCAACAGTGATAGGCTAACTTAAGTTTTCATTTTTAAATTTGCACACAGTATGATTCACAGTTTTGTGCACAGTTCCATAGGTTTTAACATATCACATATGTTTGCAACCACCAACAAAATCAGATATTATAGATTAATTTTCCCAAAACATGTTCTGCTGTCTTTTTTCTGTGCTTCCTCACTCCTTACAGTCCACCTCACAACTTCTGGAAATCACCAATCTAGGCCCCAAACTTGTAGTTTCACTCTTCCAGTGTGTTACATAAATAGACTCACACTTTTTGCTAGCTTCTTTCACTTAGCATTCAGCAATGCTGCCATATGTATCAGTAATTTACTTTTTTATAATGCTTACTAGAAGTCCGCTGTGTGGATGGATTTCTTTCTTTCTTTTTCTTTCTTTTTTTCTCTCTCTCAAGACAGCGTTTCTCTGTTGTAACTCTGGCTGTCCTGGAACTCACTCCATAGACCAGGCTGGCCTTGAACTCACAGATCCACCTGCCTCTGCCTCTTAAGTGCTGGGATTAAAAGCGTGCACCACCGCTACCTGGCTCAATTTTCTCTTACTTTACCTTGTGTTCCCTGAAAAAAGCTGTTTGTCTGATTGTTGTGTGCTTAGCCATGATTTTCTTTGTGTTTATTTTATTTGGGTTCTTCTGAGAAGCTTGAGTCTAAATTTATGCCCTTCATTAAATTTATGGAATTTTAGCACTAGCGTTTCAAGGCGTGTTTTCTTATACAAGTCCTATTCTGCTGCTTTTTGGACCTCAGTGACAGGAAGTGGTAGACGTCTGTTTACAGAGACCTGAAGCTGTGCCCACTCTCCAATTGCCTTCTCCTGTCACTCACATTACTGTGCTAATCAGAAAGTCCGCTGCCTCTTCTTGCGACCTTCCTTCTGCCACGCAGGGCTATTCAGGACAATTTACTGAATGCTTTAGTTTTACATTTACATTTGACTCCTTCTTAGCTGTCCTTTCTTTACTGTGGACTTTTATTCATTTGACATTTCTTGTCCCTCCTTCGTCTGACTCTTTCTTTCGGAGCATGTTTATGTGATGGCTGCTTTAAAGTTATCAAGTAATCTCAACATCTAGGCCACCTCAGGAATGGAGTCTGTAGATTGGATCCTCACTTTGGAGCTGCCGGGAATGGCTGGTTTCTCTGTGTGTTAGTCTACAGTTACACACAAAGTCTGACTGTATTGTGTGACTGTGAGTCCTGTTAGCAATCTCACTGCCTTTTGTCCATGTGCTTCTGTCGCTCAGTATCTCCTGGTTTGGTTAGATTCGGGTCACATGACCCATTGACCTCTGTGGACTTTAATTCTGAATCAGGATTTTTCCAGAAAGTAGCCTGGTACCTGGCTATGGACTGCACTGTTGTTCATCATTCAGATCTTTGATATTCTTCACATCAGCTCAATCCCTGCCTGGGGATAAAGTGCTTTGGCAAATATTGCTCTTCCATGAATTGATAAGGGGGAGGGACAGGACATGGGGGCTTTGAGGGAGAGATAAACAATATATTTTAATTAAGATAAAATAAAATTAGTAAAATTGCCCTTAAATCACTTCCTTCTCTGTCATTTTGCTGAATTTCTCTGACTCCCATGGACCCTTCACCCTGGTCAGGGCTAATGGCAAGCTTGGATGGTGGTGTCATTGTACATGCAGCCTCAGGGCAGGGCTTCTCTTCCAGAGCACCTCCAGGGATGCAAGCAGCGCCGAGGGCCCCCCTCCTCTCTGCTTTGCTGGTGCCCTCCTCTGGCTCCCCCATCACTCTATTCCGTTTGTATGGTGGTGTATTTTATATGGATGCTACATTTTGCTTGATCTCACCTGCTGCCCAAGTCCATGTTTATACGGCTGCCATTTTACTTCCAGAGATATAGACAGAAAAACAACAGAACCCTCCCCCTCACTCCCCAGTCGTTCTGCTGCTCTTTCATCTCCAGACAATTGCTTTGTCTAATGTAACCTTGGATTTTTTGTTTTGTTTTGTTTTTGAAACAGGGTTTCTCTGTTGTAACCCTGACTGTCCTGGAACTCACTCTGTAGACCAGGCTGGCCTTGAACTCAAGATCTGCCTGTCTCTGCCTCTTGAGTGCTGGGAACGAAGGCGTGTACCACCATTACCCGTCTTTTACTTCTAATTTTAGTGTATTTAGAGATGAAAAGGTCAGGAAGCTCAGTGGGAGCTAGCTTGATTGGTTATGTGTTTAGGATCCTGGGTGTTGTAAATCCCAGGAGAACTGCAGTGGCGGGTTGGGAACGAATAGGAGGTGTGTCTTTCATTTGATCAGGTGGAAAAGGGGCATTGTGAAAATCAAAGGTGGGAAAATATCTTGATTTCGTCGCCCTGATAGTGGCTTCTGACATGTCAGCCCAGTGCTCCTGGGGTGAAGTTGGAGGCAGAGAGAGAAGAATCTTTGGAAGCTTGTTGGATATTTAGTCTGACATACTCAGTGGCAACAGACCATCTCAAATAAGGTGGAAGATGGGAGCTGACGCTCGAGGTTGTCTTTCGACCTCCACATAGGCAGCAGTGCATGTGAGTACCCTCATATACTCACACGCATACAACTACCTCGGACTATGTACTCAAGGAAGGACGTTGCTTAATGGAAACATAAGCCAAAGTCAGAAAATGGCAATTGAGCTATTGTGGTATCGGTGTATGGTTCTGGTCCACCTTTTAAAATGATGATCTGTATCTGCAAACAGATGCATATATGATGAAACATGCAAATTATTACATGAATAACCTGAAGATTTTCAAGAACAGAAAACTCCTGAGTAATTGTGAAGATAGGTTAGTGAAATGTACCGTTCATATAAAATATACCATACACATAAATAGAATAGCCTTCTTTAGCCATGTACACGATCAGATAAGGAGAAAATTATTTGCTCACAAACCACGTGTGTGTGTGTGTGTGTGTGTGTGTGTGTGTGTGTGTGAGTGTGTGAATCTCAAAATAAGGCACAAGAAAAATATAGTTGTTTGCTTTAGAACTGCTGGTGTAACCTGGTAGGCAGAAGTTTTGAGATTTGGTTCCATTCATCTTGTACAAGATGTCAGTAATGTCTGACTTAATCTAGGCAAAGAATTTGCACTGAAAATAAGTCTTTTGGATGATTGCCTTCTAAAAAATGAAACGTGACTGTTTAGATCTGCCCAGTGTAGAACAGCAATGGCAAAAGTAAAAGTGCTTCAGATTATTTTTACTTCAAAAAGTCTCCTCCTTTGGATGTTAGATGCAGATGGAGGCATGAGTACTGGCCATTTATTTACCTGTTATTCACAGCACATTTGTGCTGTTTTTGTGAAGAAGAGCAATGCGAGTTGATTTGACCGGAGACTTGATACCAAGAAAAGACTCACTACCACAGGGCTCCATGTTCCTAACAGTCTGAGCATCTGTCCTGAGAGCCAATTCAAGTGAAAGCCTTGCTTTAGAGGAAGAGTGACCGCTCCAAAGTCGTGGGGAATATCTGACAAGTTACTTCTGTCCACAGATTGGTGGACAGAGACTCCTAAAGGGTTAATATTTCCTCAAATTGCCTAACACAGCAGGTGGCCCCATGGGATCTGAGTTTTTACTCCATAGGATTGTGTGAAATATTATTCTTCTGGGTTGTTAAGCTGTTTCCAGTTTTCTCCATTTGACATTTCAGAAGACTCCCTGCTAAGTGTAACTTTTGAACAGAGGATTTTTTGCAGATTTTAAAGGATATAATCTGAAGACTGGAAAATGTCTTGCTTAACTATGAAACTCAACAGCCAGAGGATTAACACTGGAACATTGCAATAGAACAAATAGTAGACTGTTGTTCTGGTGGAAAACAAAACTAGCTCATAGGACTTAATAGCTTTGTTTATCTGAACAAATTACAGTATTATTAAGAGCTAAGTGAAGGAGAATTATTTTTACATTTTTGCCCCCTCAGAACATAGCTTAAAGAAACGCATTCCCTCTTCCAAAAAGCAGACTTAAGACAAATTTAGTTAGGGAACTAATTTGCTTTTATTTGTAATTTATGAATCAGGGCAGCCTCCATTCTATGAAACAGAATGTGAACTCCCACTGAAAATAGCAGACCCAGAGGAGTTTATAAGCGGGGAGGCGGCCATAGGAGGAAAACTCGCTGACATCAGGGAACATTTGGTAAGGACTGAGGTAGAGGGGACATCATTAGGCTGCTTCCTCAGGTGGACAGTGTAGCCTGCTTTCAGAAAACTAAACTAAAATAAAATATTGGTCTGTTTTGCGGGGAGCTATCTTCTTTGGAGATTCAGTTTGTATACGTGGCATTTAGCATGCATGCTACTGTTTCAATTTTTAGCCTGATCCATTGGGAGCTGATGGAGGAGCTAAGTCTAAAAGAATGGCCTCCCCACTGATTGCTCATTAGGTATGAACCAGACTCAGGGCCTTCGCACTGGTCTCGGTTCTGGCGGCCCACCGCAGAGTGCTGTTTCTCGGAAACAGTGTCCTCACATCCCACATCATTTGCGTTGTCACCCCAGCTGAAGACAAACCACTGTGCATTCGATGAAGAGATGGTTCCATTGAAACTGAAAGGGTTTGAGCGGCTGCAGAGCACTAGGAATAGCACTATTGTGAATGCTAGACTCGGGGTCCTAGAGGGCTAGACCAAGTGGCTGGAGTTTGCCAGCTTCTTTATAAAGTCAGGCAAAATGGAACAGATAAAAGAAAAACGGTCCCGATGAGGGATTTATCCAACCAAGTGGGAAAGCCTGTTTGTTAACATCTGCAGAGAGGCGTGCTTCGCAGTCACGTCTCCGCAGTTATCAGAGTATTTATCCACGCACATTAAGAAGTGTCAGCGACTGCATGGACCCCTCCTCCTTCAGCTGGGGGCGGCCAATCCTACGTCTCAGAACCGTGTTACATTAAAGCAGAAAGTGCTTTAACCAATGGCTTAGAAGTTCACTCTCTATTAAAAGGGCTTCTGATAAAATATGAAGAGTCTGAATGCAGCTAAAAGAGTCACTGAATAGACAGAGGGGCCTCTTAGGTCATGGAAAAATTCAAGTTTGACGTGACAGATTCAACTCTGTATGATGTCACCACAGAAAGTACTGACTGGAAGTTTAAACTATCACATTGTTATTACGTTATGAGTATTTATTAGGTATGTATGTATATACATAATCATTATTATGTAATGTGTTATGCCTTGTAAAAGTGGTAAACATAGGCAAGGCAATGCTTAGAGGCTTCTGAGACTCAAGGTGAAGAAGGTCCTCGTGAGGTGTTGGGGAAGGCTAGCCGTAGCGGGACACCATCAATTCTGCATCCCGATTTACAGTTTGAATTCTCTGATTCGGGCATGAGAGTTGTGGTCCATCATTTGCATACTTGTACATCAATCTAAGAGCTGTGCCCTGAAATTCATGTCAAGATGTGTGGCTTCAGCTCACAGGACTTTGCAAAGTTCTTGCTCTTAGTGATTTCACGAAAGAAAATCGGACTGGAGGAAAATTGAGGATCCAGTTCAGTTTACAGGTAGAAACTAAGAACTCGAAGCTGAGCGGCAGTGCCAGTCTCACAGATGTGCCTCTGAAACGTGATCTTTCCCGTTTCTACCAGAACAGAGTAAGACGATGACTTGCTCATCGCTGTGACGAAATGCCCAACAGAATCAGCGTGGGGGGCGGGCGGGATTGACAAGGGCCCAAGGGACGTTTCCCAAGATAGGGCAGAGGAATTTAGGACCTGGAGGATGGGGAAGAGTGTCAGGAAACACTGCCGTGCAGGTCTGAATGGCTACTGAAGCTGAACGCACGGCAGCTATCCATACTTGCACAGTTTAGGCCCTGAGACATTCCACTATGGAATTAGGCGCTACAGACAACACAGACAGCACAGACTGTCACTTCAGGTTGCGGTGCTCCGATTCTCCAGTAAGCAGCTGTCAGGAAACACAAAGTTCAAACCCTGCGCAGTTACAGATAGGGGCAAGTCCATTGCCCAGTTAAGGTACATGCTTTGGCAAAGCGGCCCTGTTCTTTTGTAACTTCTGCTTCTGCCAGTGATTCATCAGCCACCACAAGTCCTGACGGTCAGATGTTCTCTTATGTAATATTCAATCCTCATCCCAAGGTCATGTGCTATCTCTCACAGCACGAGCTAACCATGGATTTGGAAGCCAAATACGCTGGGGATCATATGCAATAAAAGCAGGTAATATTCAAAGGAGTCCTCTGTTCCTCTATAGTCCTTGGGTCAGCAAGGGAAGAGGGGTCTGGTGAATCAGCAGTGCTGGCTGGTTCCTTTAATTGGTGGCCAGAACTATCAGAAGACAATTTTCTAAAAACATTTAATTTTTAAATCTTATTTTTTGTTTGTGACCCATGGATTTGGATGGCTTCCCATCTGGAAAATAGAATGAGAGCATCCAGGGGCAATAGCAGAACAAGAGGTGTATAAGACTCGAAGAACCAGCACAGTATCACTATAGGAGAAATCGGAGCAGCTAATGTCAGGCAGCATATAAAGCTCCTGTAAGGAGGCAGAGGCAGCGAAATCTCTGTGAGTCAGAGACCAACGTTGTCTACAGACTGAGTTCCAGGACAGTCAGAGTTACAACAGAGAAACCGTGTCCCCAAATTAAAAAAAAAAAAAAAAAAAAAAAAGGCGAATATTGTTTTTCCTGTCTGTGCCTCATACATGACTAGAAGATGAAGCAAATAAAAGAACAAAGAAAAAGGCAAAACACACTAGAAATTTGCTGAATAGATCTCTTTCTATCTTGTAGGCTCTTGTCAAGCTCAGGTGCAAGCAAAAGCGGGTGGGTGCTGAGCCTAACGAGTTCAGTAGAACCCAGCTCCAGGGGAGAAGGAGGTTGTTGCTGGTGGTCTGGGCCGATGCGGGAAGTTTCAGAGATAGGATGCATGTGAGATGGGCAGCAATCAGAGGAATGCATGAAGGGTTTCTTGGCTGGGAGAGTATAGAGTGGTCAGGAAGGAGAGCTGGGAAGGCTAGAGGAGGCCTTTGAAGCTGAGGCCCAGGAGTCTGCTCTGGATAAGGAGAATAATAGTGTGGCCACTGTGGGGATGGGGACCTGGGGAAAGCTGTGGGTGGAAAAGAACAGTTCTCAGCAACTGGTGAAGTGGAGTAGTACTGGCTGTTCATGCCTGGGAAGGAAACGACATTGGAAAATAAGTGACAAAATCTATAGTTTGGAGGATTCTGAGCCTCAATACAGAAGGTTTCTTTTCCTTTAACCAAATTAAACAAAATATCTCTTGTCAAGGCACAGCCATCTCTTTGATGTTGCTAATTTACTTTTAGCAGCATCCTTTAGGTTCTGACCTTTGTGGTATTACTTCTATGGGGATTTTGTATAATAGCAGCTAAAACTCATATACGTCTCTCTTTTTATTTTAATGCAGGCAATATGCATCATTACAATATGTCATTCTCCGGTTAACATTTTGCTTCTAGTTATGTGCAAATGGTTTCACTTAGGTCGGCTTTTTCGTACTTCCCAAAGACATCAACGTTGTCGTGTGATAACTGAGCCCTCTCTTTGGAAAAATGGAGACAATATGACAAGTGGAATAAATGAAGCTTTCTCAAAACTATGCTTATTTGTGTTTGTTTGTTTTTCGAGACAGGGTTTCTCTGTTGTAGCTCTGGCTGTCCTGGAACTCACTCTGTAGACCAGGCTGGCCTCGAACTCACAGAGATCCGCCTGCCTCTGTCTCCTGAGTGCTGGGATTAAAGGTGTGCGCCACCACTGCCTGGCGAAACTATGCTTATTATAATTGCATTACAAGAGAACATATATGAAAATAAAAGTAGCACTCTCTTTGTATTTATACATATACATACATATTCTGTGTGCTCTAGTATACTACTGAATTGAGATCCTGCAACTAGGAAGGTATAATTTCTCTATGAAAAGAAAAAGAGTAGGAAATGATAATGGCATCGTGGTGCTGGTTAACCATGCTGTCTGTGTCTCTGAAGACGGCAAACGAGTTGAAATACTTTGTGATTAGCTCTGTCTTGTTAACGGAAAGCCTACCGAGTAGAAGACACTGCATCCACAAAACCCTCACAACTCAACCTCTCCTTCCCTCACACGGCTCTTTTTATGCGTGTATTCTCCTAAACGTGTTCTCTGAAACAAAAGTTCAGCTGTGAAAGCCAACAAGAAACCAAATATTGGAAAATCTCAGCTGCCTTGCGCTGAATGCCAGAGCAGATGTTGGCAGTAAACTGGTGTGAAGCAGTGAACCCATTGCTCTCTCTCAGAAATTGTCCTGTTACTCTTCGGTGTCTCCACTGGTGAGAGACGCCTCTTAAACAACCAATTTACTGTAAGGAGCAACATAAACATTAGGGGAAATAAAGTGCTACATTTAGTTCAATTGAGTATGTCAAATGGCAATTTGAATAGCTCCCTTAATGTTTGAGGTTGGGAAGTCTTCTACCTCATTTCTCTTCTGGGAGATTCCTGCCAAACAGATGCAGAGTTCAGACTTCTCTCCAAACCTCCCTAGAGGATGCCTGAACCGTATTCCTTGGCAACCCCACCTCAATCTGTCATACTTTGAAGGAAGTAGAACTTGGTCCAGGCCTCCAATTGCTAAAAGGGATTTTTCACATTGGGTCCTTACTGGAGGGGAGACACGTAAGTAAGTACCTTTTTCCATGGGCTCTCTCTGTGTGTCTGAGGCCAGCATCATCAGTGAGACCTGATGTAGCCAGGTAGACTGGTGAGCATTTCTGTTTCTTACAGTTTATTGCTAGGCTTGATTCTGAGTTTAAGGATAGTGCCTTGGGAAGATGGTGGCTGATGTAAAAAGTATTGCCACTTCATGTTAATCAGCCAAGTTTGGAGGGAAATCTGTGTATCTTTTTTAGAATACTCTTTTTCCTTAGAGATTTGGTTTTACTTATTCATAACTATGTTTCATTACTGCTTTAGTTCTGGCTTCTACTTTTATCACCGTTATTTAACCAACCCAGTTCTGAATTCCATTCTTTGATTAGTGTTTCCTGGGTATCACTAAGGTGATATTGAAACCCTAAGTGTTATGGCTTGAATATGAGCAGTCCCATCAAACACTGCTTTCTCTATTAGTCACAAAAGCAGCATATAAATCCTACTCTCCTGAGTGCTCTCATTATCATCCTGGTTTTCTAGAGCATAGACAACAGCAAATAAAGGTCTATTGGTTTGGAGTTATGTTTGTCATGATTCTTTTATTAAGAAACTCTGTCAGAGTGTTCTAAGTCAGAGGTCATCGGACTATAATCCGAGAGCAAAATGCATCCTGTCATTTATATTTGTAAGTTCTGTTGAGCCACAGTCACATTCATTCTATTAAATATTGTTTATGGGTGTCCTTGCTCCAATGAACAGTGAAGCAGATACTTGTGTCCCACAAAATCTGGGTCTTTTGCTACTTTATGTAGAAAAATTTGCCCATGATACTTCTAGAATAATCTATAATTGTGTAAGAGCACTAGATTGATACTAGTGAATCTCCATTTCTGTTATGTTTTGCATATGAAATGAACTCTACAGCAGTTGGTGGTTCTCTTTTAGAAGGTTCTGGGTGCTTTAGGGGGTAGGGGTTGGTTGGAGAAAGTGAGTTACTGGGAGTGAGTCCTTGGCAATATCTTGTCCCTGGCCCCTTCTTCTCTGCTTCCTGTCCTTCAAGGAGTGAAGGATAATCTCCACCACATACTCTCGTTCCTATATGTTTTGGCCAAGTCCATGGGGCCATGCATAGATTAAACCACTATCCTAAACAAATCTTTCATCCTTAAACTGTTTCTTTTTGGAACAGTTAGGGTATGGTGACATGAGCATACTTAGCAGAGTCCCATTCCTGCTTCCTAAATAGCTTCCGGAGCTAGTTAATTAACTAGTCATGACTCCAGCTGTGTCGTGCTGAATCTTTGGCCTCTTCACTCATTTACAGTATTAGAAGGCGAGACCACAATGCTGATGATATTTCTCAGCTTCAAGATCTCAACTCTAAATAAACAAATAAATAAAATCTCAGATCTAAAGAGTCAAATACATCATACCTTACCTATAATTCATTAAAGCAGATGTGCTTGAGATTACATTTACAGCTTGCAGGAATCACTTTGGAGTGCAAAAGATATCTGTAGAAACGTTTGTACCAAGGATGAGCAGGAATAATCTAGCTGGCCTATCCAAGCTTTCTACATGCCAAATATGGAGAGCTTGCCTCTTGTAATCATCAAAAACCCCTTTGTATTATTGCTGTGCGTGTTCACATTTGTTTATTTGTGCTCTGAGGCTTACATCCCAGGCCTCACACAAGCTAAACATAGCATATACTCTACTGCTGAACTGTGCCCCAGTCCAAATGGCTACGATTTTTTTTTTTTTAAAGATGCTGAGACTTGAAAGCTTCTGCAGCTGTTAAGAGGCAGAGCTGGAATCCGAACCTGAGTCTATGTTTTTCCCATTACAGCAACACTGCGTCTCTCCGAGTACCACCTCTGTCTTAATTCAATCATTTGAATATCTGATGGCACCTCACTTATGTGTAGACTGTACCTCAATTATGTAGAACATGGCCAATGATTAAAAAAGGGAAAATGAAAAGATTACTGTCTAACAGATAGTCACTCTGTCATTTAAAGAGAAAGACTCCCTGAGTTTCTCTTATATAGCCTCTTTGTCGTTGACTTTAAAAAATAATTTAAAGTCATTTTTTTTGTTGTTGTTGTTTGTTTGTTTCCATTTTCACCAGTGTTCACAATTAATAGCAAATAAAATGGAAACGGGGCTGGGTGGAGATCCCAGTGCAGGGATATTGACACCAGTGGGAATGGAACTTAGGAGACTGTGTGTAATGAAGAAGAGGGGCACATGCACTCTGGATGGCAAGGAAGCCTCAGACGACTTAGCATAAGGCTAGCTTTATCTCAGGGACCTCCAAGCAGAGGCAAGAAACGTTAGCAGCTCCAGCAAGGACTCCAGAGCCTCCAGGAAATGCTAAACATTTGCTCAATTAAGACAATGGAGACCGGGTTTCCCATTCAATGGCACTTAAACGAAATTTACGGAAGAAATTAAGACTCTTAAACCAATATGCTTCCGCTATTTCCTTGTGAGACATACTCCCTTCCTTAAAAATTCTGAGCAAATGAAACATCATTGAGCTCAAATTATTTAAGGAGCTTTTAGCAGGACCGTCACCTGTTTCCCCTTGCTCTTCAGGGCTGCAATCGTCTCACCCATTGTCCGCTTTCTGACAGCAATGCTCTGGAGACGCAGTAATTAAAAGTGGGACCCTTGGTTTCATCTGCTTGGTAGACTTTCACTCCACCTAATTAAATCTTAAGAGTTCCCATTATCTCCTGGTATTCCCCATCGTTTTAGACACAGTTTGATTTTATTACTTTTTCCAACGTAAAAGTGCCTTCTCTTTCTGTTTATGAAAACCAGACTCCACTTTGCATTACTGGAAGAAAGTTAATCTCCCTCCAGGAAGACTCACTTCTTCACTCTGGGAGAAAGAGTCCCGCGCTCCTAGAGTGAATACTGCCTGATTTCACCTAGGCCGCCTCTTGCTTTTGTCTTTCCTGTATCAGTTCGTTTCTTTCAGTGCATTGGAAACACTGGGACTGTTTGAACACCTCACACAGCTTTAAGGCAACAATTTTGCTTGGTATGTTTTGGGAAAGTCTGATAAAACTTCTCATAGAAACCAAAAGTTCTGAAAACAGTTCACACCTTGTGCCTCTATATTTATTTGCGGGTCACAGGGGGGGACGACTGTTGCCTGGGCCGTTCACAAGGCGTGTTCTTAAAATAAATGTCTCTGTTTTGCTGTCTGTATCATGACATCAGTTTAGTACTGTCAGTCACACTAGAGAAGCTTGAGTTGTTGGAAACTCATTTGCTGTCAACCATACTCAACGGGCGATAGTCTCATCCAACTAAGAAATTGGTTATATTTGAAAGACACACTTCCAAATTAGTGATTTCAAATATGACAGACATCTCACAGAGGCACTGGGGTGAGTACACATCTAGACTGGGGTGGATTACTGAAGTCTGTTACATTTATAGCTAATGTGTAAATGAGCACCACTGTGGGAAGGCACACAGTATCTCTCTGGGATGTGAAGGGCACATCTCTTCCTGGGCTCTTAACTCTTATGACCGATTTGCTGTTATTCTCTGACCAGCCCAGAGGGACAGACTGACATGGGAAAACAAAACAACTATCTCCTAAACATTTCTGAAACAGATTAGCCTCAGGCACATAACACTTTTTCCTTAGGAAGCAAAAGACCCGAAGTAAGGTTTCTAGTGTGTTAGGTCAGCGTGTCTCGCGAAGTCATCTAAAATCTCAGTTCCACCCGCTTGCTTTAGCAATCTGTGCACTCTGGCCAAAGTCTGGTGGTTTAGCCTAGTGGAGCCCTCTATCTGTACTCCATCCTGTGAGGCAATGTGAAGAAGCTCATAGTAGTGAGTCTTTTTAAGGCAGGTCAAGTCAAAGACAATCTGATCCTGTTACACTGTGAGACACAGCCACAGGTTTCAGAATGGCAACGGAGGATGGGTCTTTAATGTCACTATTGTAAACACGTTGGAGAGGCGTTAGGATGACAATTAGGAGTCTCTCTCATCACTGTGGGGTCTTTTGGGTATGCTGTGATTCCAATAGGATGCAGTTTGGTAGGTGTGACAGAAGAGATGTGGGAGAGCATGGAGAGGCATGTGGCCAAAAGATCAGGCTCAGAGGAGCACTGAACTTTGGTACCCTGCTACTGGAACTTCTCAGGGTGTCTCTCAGTCTTTTTGTTTCCGTTTTCCCTTTTCTTTGGAAGGCTAAGCTCTGGCTGGCCTCCTGGGCTGGTTAACTATGAATTGGCACGAGACACTTCTCTTTCAAAGATTTTGTACTATGCTCACTGCTTTACCATTGTTCTCCTGTAATTTCTTTTTTTTTGGCTTGCTTGTTTGTTTACTTTTTGAGTCAGGGTCTCACTGTGCAGCTGTGGCTGGCCCAACTAGCCTGATATGCACCTGCCTCTGCCTCCTGTGCACCTGCTTTCCATTGTATTTCTTAAAAGCATAGACTTTGAGTGACATCTGATGGCAAAGTTGACTTGCTTCTGAGCCTCAGCTGTACCTATGTGGTAGCACATTCATCAGAATGCATGTGAACTTCCTTGGCAGCCCCTGTAGATGCTGAACAATTAGCTTGCTCACCAAAGCACCATGCACCTCAGGACTGTCTGTCTGGGACTTCAAATAACTCCATGGTTGCTAGAACACGGCCTGGATCCTCACTGGCAGCAGCAAAAGCAGCAGAAGTGTCAGTAGTGACCGTGGGCAAATGGGAAGGTAGTGGTGAACGTAATTGAAGCACTGGGATCTATGGGACGCCAGCATAGCCATTTTTACTTACAGTCTACCCTGGTGGCATCTGTACAAATATAAACTCTCTAGCTGAACTTGGGACAGAAACCACTAGTATTTCAGAAGCCATTTTGTTAGTAAACTATTACATTATAAGAGTACCTTGCAATTAATAAAACATCTATCGGAGAGTTCTAGAGTTCTGAGATTTTAAAATATGAGTTTTGAACGCTGAAATGTTACAGAGAAAAGGCCATACATAGGCTTAGAGGGAAAAACTTACATTTAACTTTCTCAATGGAAAGAGACTACCTTCATATCAATTTTAGGTTGGCCAATTATTAATGAGGAAGATAATACAAAATAAAAATTTTCCTTAAAATTGATACTGTATTTGTAGAATATGTAAACAGATATAATAATATATATTTCTATGTGAATTTTGATATTATATAGAAATAATAAAGCTACCTTTGATTTCTTATGTGGTCTTTACATTTTATAGCAAATATCAGAAGAGTATCAATCATTTTAACATGCAATTTCATATAAAATTAGATTCTGAACAGGATCTTGTGGCTCATGATTGTAATCTCAACCATACGTAGGCTGAGACAGGAGGATTGGAATGAGTTTGTGGCCAGCTTTGTCTACATGGAAGTTCTAGTCCAATCTGGGTTATAGAACGAGTCCCTGTCTTAGGAAATCAGAATACGTAAATAAAATTAAATTCAGAGCCACATGAAGCAGTTCATAAGAAGAGTTAAATACATTTCAGTGAATTGTTCTGTGGTGGGGCTACAGAGATGGCTCAGAAGCGCCGGTGTCAGGCTGCTCATAACCATAGTAACTTCAGTGCCAGGAGATCCAGTGCCGCTGGCCTTCATGGGCACCCATGTACGCCCGTGTACGCATGAATACGCCCATGTGTGCCTAACTTAAAGTCAAGTAAAAGCTTTAAAATAGTTATGTATGTATGTATGTATATGACCATCAGCTCTAGATATACTCAAAATTGTAATTGAAACAGTTGACCAGAAATTGATCTGAATATTGTTGCCTTGAAATACTCTCTACAGCCCTATTAGCCATTGCATTAGAGGAAAAAGTCCTCGTTAAAACCTGAAACAAACAGAAGCTGTTTTCAATCTGTGCTGGTATAGAGGTACCAAACAGCCCTGCCGGTTAGATTGCAAGTGACTTTGCTAAAAAACATCCATTTAGATGTAGAGTAAATAACTTTCCAGAAAAAGCCTTAATGAGTTGTCAGGATTCACTCATGATGTGTCATCACTTGCTGGATCAAGTCATAGCGTGAAATATTCATGCAAATATAAACATTTGTGTTGTTTCTTATTCGTCATCATTGCTGCTGTTATATTTCCAGCAACAAATTAAAGACAAAAATTATATTTATAATTCCCTTTAAGCTTCTTACAAAAAACCAAACTCTCACAAGGACCCTCCCGGATGTGTAGCTAGACGTAGATAGGGCTCAGCTTCTCGTAGCTACTTACCACTTAGCTCATTCCTTTTGGTGCTGGGGTCTGAAGCTAGGGCCCTGGGCCTGCTGGGTAAAACACCTTGCTTCTATGCTGTCTACCTAGCCTTATCCCTTTTGTCTTTCCGTATCTCCCTCTTTGCTGCTTTTCCTGTGTCCATTGCACATGAGATCTCACCCCTTCTCCTCCCCCCCTAAGTGCGTTGAAATTTCTGTGGGGGTCACAGTTTTCATTAGCAAAGGAGAAAGAGAAGGAAAGCAATGCTTCTCCCCAGGCACCGTCTTGGTTTCTGCCAAGCAGGAAAGCCAAAAGCACATGAAACTGAAAGGAAAAAAGGTACAAAAGTACATTTGTCTCTTGTTGCACCAAGACCTGATCAGATTTATTTCAAAGGATTGATTTTGAGTCTTTTGAACACTTTTACACGGTAGGAACTGATAAATTCCACTTCTAGTTATCTTGAATGGCTAAGAAACCTGCTACCTAGGCTCCTGACTGTATGCACGGGTCTGTAATCTGTATACTCAGCTAAAGCAGGAGGATCATGAATTTAAGGCCAGACAAGGCTAGAATTTCAATTCCAGCCTGGACTACACATCACGACAATCTGACCTGCCTCACAAGCGAGCAAGCAAACAGACAAACAGAATAGAGTTAACTCACACTGAAGCCAAGTACTGTGTACTGTGACAAGAGAATGTCTCTGACACAAACCATGGGAAGCAGGATGGAGGGCACATCAGCAGGTAGGAGAAAAGGCCCATTTGTCTGAGTCAGCCATGGACAGGTGGGTCTCTGCGTGTAAAAGGAACACAGAAAACGCCAAAAACAGCCAGGTGTCTGTGGTAGGCAGAAGGTGCCTGATGCCCTAAGGATGTCCCTTTGCTGACCCCTAGATATGATGGTGACTTAGCCCTAGGGAATCCAAGCTGGAGTTGGACAGAGAACTGCTACTCTCTTGGCCTTAACACAAGGTGATTCTCCTGGGTTACCTAGGAGGCCTTGGGATGATGACAGGCTGCCCAGAAGGGAAGAGGGAGACAGAGGAGTCAGTGGAAGATGGAGGACAGACCCAAGGAACTGCACACTGTCAGCTTTGATGAAAGGGGCAAGTGACAAGGAGTGAGAGCTGCCTGTCAGGACGCAGCCCCGCCCTTCCGCCCATAGAGAACCCGCTCACATCTCTCACTTCCAGAATTGTGAGGGGGGAAAACTGTTAGCGTCACCAACTTTGTTAGACTTGGCAGCGATGGGAAGTTCACGCAGGCCCTTGACGGTTTGTGGTAGCAGCCAGGGATCCTCAAACCAACTGATTAGACACTCTACATAGCTCTGCTGCCTGCCAACCCTTTATGGGGAAAGTTAGTCACTTTTCATTCTGAGATCTTCACATCAGAGCTGTCTGCATTCTAAAGAAAAATGAAGATAAAGCCTTTAGAACTCATTCTGAACTTAGAAATTTCTAGATAAGCATTAGCAATAGACAGACAGACAGACAGACAGACAGATAGAAACCATGTATGGGAGTCAGGAGATGACTCAGGCTCTAAGAGCACATACTCTCCTGCAGAGGACCTGAGTTTGGTTCCTAGCACTATGTCAGCTCACAAGGGCCTGTATCCCCAGCTCGAGGAGATGTGTACGACATCCTCCTTTTGACCAGAGGACATTTTACTCACATGCGCTGTGTCCCGTCTCACATGCATACACAATTAAAAAATGATCGAACAGAAAAGAAGTCCTGGATGTCTCAGTCCATGTGGAATTCTTAGTGTGACAATGGCTGTCCCTCCACTCTTAATGCTCTTTGTACTTTTGTGTTTACCTGTCTTCTTCAGCCTCTCTTGACCTTTAGCTGCTGTCCTAGTTAGGGCTTCTGTTTCTGTAATGAAGCACCATGACCAAAGGAACTTGAGGAAGAAAAGTTTTGTCTGGCTTACACTTTTATATCCCTGTTCATCATCAGGAACTCAAGCAGGGCAGGAACCTGGAGGCAGGAACTGATGCAGAGACCGTGGAGGGGAGCCGCTTACCGGCTTGCTTAGCTTACTTTCTTATAGAACCCATCACCACCAGCCCATGGTGGCACCGCGTACAATGGGCTACGCCCTTCCCATCAATCACTAATTATGAAAATACTCTAGAGCTGAATCTTATGGAGGCCTTTTCTCAATTAAGTTCCCTACTTTTAGATGACTCTAGGCTGTATCAAGTTGACCTAAAACTAGCCAGCACAGTTACTAGGGTTTTTGACCAATTTAGGTTCATGCCTTGGACTCATTCCTTAGATGGCACTGTTTCTTATTTCCTAATACTAATTTTCTAATGTCTTTTTATTCATGTAATGTATATGTGGATATTACATCTCTCCAGCTCCTTCTAATGTCTTTTTATAAAGAAATAAATAAAAATAAAAGAAATAAAAAGAGAAATATATAATGGGCCCTCAGAGAGTAATGATGAGAAAGTACATGTGTTTTGTGTGTGTATGTCTTTGTGTCTGTGTGTCTGTCTCTGTTTCCCATACCAACCTGGCCATTACAGACCTAACTACCTCCTTGACCCATGACTAGGCAAATCTAGTGATGTGGAACCCACCAGCATAGCCAGTCATATGTATAACCTGTTGCTTGTTCCCAAGAAGTTTTTGCTGTGTTCAGGACCAGGCTATTTGCAAACTCCTTAGAAACCCTAGCAGATCAGCTGAATGAGGAGTCCTCAGAAATTGCCTTTTCATTGAGGATCTTGGGCTTCTTTGAGTGAATAGACTCCAACGTGAGAAATTTCAGCTAGGAAATGTTTCAGGAGGGAGGCATCTTGGGAGTCCCTCTGAATCAAGCCAAATTTTACCAGGCAATTGGCCTTCTGTCCTGTCTGCTTGTAAACTGTTTTGGCTGTCAGAGTTTCCTTTTGGAGTGTAGTTACTGAGAGAAATTGGCAGTTTTCTTTAAAGTTCTTAGAGTAAAGCGTTTTTGAGCTTATGATACCAGCAACTCCGGAACCTTCCTACAGCTGTAAAAAGTTTCATTTTTATCTGGATGACATGGTGAGAAAGTCTAACAGAATCCACAATGAAATTATCTTCTAATGAGAGCCCCCGCTGGAAACTGCATTTACAGTCTACACAAAAAACACATTATACATGAGTTACAATGGCAGAAATATGTAAAAAGACACTCAAAACAAAATTGGATGAAAAAAAAAACCCCTTGATTCCTGAGGTTGTTTCTTATTATGAGAAATGCCAACTCTGAAATAAAAGCACAAGAGACAAATTAGCGTTCTGCAGTCATGTGGTGTTCACAGATCATATGTCTGTGTTGTTATATAAGATGCAGAGAGGCCTTTAAAAATGCAGTTTTGTTTAAAATAAGCACTGAAAACACAATGCAATTACTTTCTAATTCCGTCACACCCTGCCGTGCCTTTGGGGCATGTCTTCCGCAGTTTAGACTGTGCGTGTCCTCTGCTGCCTCCTGATGAGCTACGAGCTGGCTCCAGGTAACATCTGTCTTTGACATCTTGCTAAATCCTAAGTCTGGAAAGTATCTGTGTCAGAAGTCTTGAATTCTGGTCCATGAAATCCAGGCCGGTTCACATAGCTTGTGTTTGGGCTGTGTTAGTAGTGTGGGAAGGTCAACTACTCTACCAAAAATCAATTAGCCAGTCATTCTGTAGATTTCTCCCATGACCTTGTCAAACTCAGTTTTTTGACTGCTAAGAAATGTGACCTTATTTCTTTATCTCTGTGGACCGTTTTTGGTGAACTTTGGCCAGAACGTATCCCTGAATTTTGGCAATGGTATTTTCTATTTGCTTTAAAAGGCACATAGTTGGATGCCAAGTGTATTTAGTTCATGAGGTGCATCCAGCTCTCTCCCAGCTTCTGTAGCTACAGCTGGAAGCAGAACAGACAAAATTCACTGCTCTTATAGCGGTGTGATTTAAAGAGATGTAACTCATGAAGGCCGCAGATTTAACTTCACACGTCCAATCTAGCATCTGCATAGTTAAAGAGATAATAAATTTAAAAGGTAAATAAATGGTTGACAGCAGCAAAACATGTCGACAAGAAAAAGCCCTGATAGATCAGTAAGGAAAAGTCCACAGAAGAACATGCAAAAGACACGGGTGAGTGAGCATGAATTGTGTGGGATGCCCCTCTAAAGTCGGTACTGGCGGGAACAGGGCTTTGTGATATCAGACACACGGCTACAAACTGAGCTGTGATCACCCTGTGGAAAAGCTGTATCCTTGTGACAAATCACTGAATTCCCACATCCACTTTTTCACGAGGAGGGTCACAGCCAACGCTTTCCCTGTGTGATGCTCCTGGCGACGTTGAATCTGGCTCCTGTCTTGAAATATGGCTTGGACACTGCATGCTCCCCTTTGGCAAATAGACAAAAATATCCTTTCTCAAGGAAGTGATTCCCAGTGTTGCACTCACTACCCCCAAATCACCTGACTGTGACAGGACCCCTTCTCTTAAAGGTCTGCAGATTAAGCACATTACTTGAGACAGGCAGAGAGTTTGCAGAAGAGACTACTTATCAAACGGCAGCATCAGCACCGAGATCATCACCGTTTCATGGTCCAGTGTCTTTCCTTCTTTTCGGCTTGAAGACAAAACTCCACTGGACTCAGCAGTCAGGGCAGGGAAGATTTTTTGTTTTGTTTTTTTGAGACAGGGTTTCTCTTTGACAGACCAGGCTGGCCTTGAACTCAGAGATCCACCTGCATCTGCCTCCTGAGCACTGAGATTAAAGCATGTACTACCACCGCCCTGCCCACATGTCTTTCTTGAAGCTTCTGCCTCTCCTCATCCCTCACTTCTTGTTTCTTCTGCCTGTCCTGTCCCTCTGATTGGGTCGGTATGTACTGTTCACCGCAGATGGGGTTAGATATAATTTCCCTTTACAGCTTCAAAATAACACATGAGTCCTGTGATGATGTGGAAAAAGAGGATTTTCTCCCTCCCTTGTGCCCTTGGGTGCTGAGTACTTAGTCTCCCAGTATCTGCGAATTGGCAGCAGTGACTCCGGAATGCAAATTAATTAAATTGTGCTTGTGTTTCCTTCTAAGCAGGGTTCATTTTTTTCTTTTGTTGTATTTAGCTTGTGTGGCTTTGTTATAGAATCTTGTAACATCTAGGCATGCTGGGAGTGGCGATCTGTTGCCCTGTCAAAGCCTGGGAGTTGGAGAATCACTGAGGAAAACGGGAAGAAGAGTGCAGGCCCCTCCTCTTCCTCCCATATGTAAATCATTTCACAGGACAAGTGATTTAACAACCCTGGTCCATTTTCCTGGCATGACTGACTTCCTTCTCTGCCTATGAGCCAATAATTCATTAGCAAATCTTCTTTTAGATGCTGTTGTGTTGGTTTCTGTGTATGTTCATCTTTTCAGAGAGCCTTCCCGGTTATTGTAGCTTGGTTATTTCGAAGAGCTCCACTGTCCCCACTTTCCCTGTCTAGGTAGGCAGTGATGTATCCATGAGTTTGAGGCTGGGAGTTCTGGTCATGTGCAAGTTAACCCTTTAAGCATCTGGCATGTCTGTCTATTTCACAAGAGACTCAGACTTCCTGGTCTTAATGAACAGAATGCACTGGCTTTGCCCAGTTTGATGGTCTGCACCATTGTAACCATTATAGATCACAATGTTCAAAGATAATATCAAATAGGGTTAACTCAGCTCTAAAAAATGAAAGCTCAGAAGTGTGAAGTGGTTTTTTTAAAAAACAATACAGATTATTTCATTTAAATCCACAGCTGTATTTTTTTCTCCAAGATCATGTTTTGATATGCCAAGAGCATTGTAAACGGTTTATTTTTGGTCTGAAGTTACAAAAAAAATCAAGCTGGATATTATGGTGAGTTTTAGGAACTATTTTTTTCACCATCAAATTTGTTCTTTCAGTTATGAGAGTGTTCAGGAGGGAAGGCACTTGACTGTTTGAAGGGCAGCTTGCACAGAGAAAGTCAAAGTGCTAGAAATAGCCAGGCTTTTCCAGCCTTGATTCAGCTACTACGTGCTGTCACCATAGGCCTCTGTGTGGAATGAGGTAGTTAGTGTGTGTGGGTAGTGACAGGGACAAGGACAGCAGAAGCTCTCAGGCTGAATTCTGGCACAGAACTGCAAAATTTGGCTTCCGGCCACTGTCTGTCCCATCTGGAAGGTGGATGAGATTCCTGTGCCCTGACCATTTGAAGGGTGGTACTGCTCCGGATCAGTCTGCATTGCAACACCAGGAAGTGATTGGGAAGAAGCGTAATTGAATGTTCACGGGATTCCCAATGAATTTATAGACATGTGATGTCTTTGAAAAAATAATTTTCAACAATTTTTCACAAAAATGTTGTAAACACATGCTTGTTCTATTCCTGTTTATTGAGCAACATAATATCACAGAAGCATGAGCAACTTGTTACAGTCTTTAAATGGCCAGTATGCAAGAAGAACTAAAGAGAAATGGTCATTAAATTTTCAGTTTGGTTATGGTGAAAATAAAATCTCTACAATCTTGACACATCAAGTGAAATCTGTCTGATTTCTATGACCCAGCACATCCCAGTGCTCTAACACTGGCTCCTTTTTAATAAGTTTATTTTGGTTCATCATTCTGGAGGCTCAGGAGTCAAAAGCATGATCCTGGTGAGTGAGGATCATGTCCTGTTTCACCTCACATGAGACATACTCCGCAGGCGTATTTGAAAGAGGGAGATAACGGGGCTGGCTCTTCGTACAACTGCACTGTTAGGGTTTTCAGTCTAGTCCCACATACAGTGTGAGGCTGGGGTATTCCTCTACATCAGGCATACTTTCTGTATTCCGTATCTTTATATGTATTCCTTGGACTTGTATAAAACCGTGCTTTATTTGTCCGGACTTTGCTGAAAATGGTTTGCGCACCATCACATAACAATTGCTTCACAGTCACAGGAAATGATTGAAAATGTTACTGGAGTTCCCCTTACATCTGGAGAAAAATCTCAAAACTATGTCAGTTGTCTAGAAAATCTTTTTTTTTTTTTTAAAGGTCAGTATTTATTTTCTAAAGCAAATTCAGAAGGTAGGTGGATACAGGTTTTTAATGTCTCAAAACTCTAAATAAGTGATTAATAAATTAGCAATAAGTAAATTCAAAGATAGAAATGCTTGCCTGGCTTATTGAGCAGATATACTATATGTAGACAGTTTTGAATTTCTGTGATTTTCAGAACCTTTAACGTATTGAAGTTCTTTTCAGGGAATGACAAGTTACAGTCATGGTATATGTCCTATTGCCAGCGAGTTTTGAAAATACGTTGCTCAGAGTCCTATTTGAAGATTAGTATTTGAGGCATACAGTAGAGTGTCATTTTCATAAGATAGTCCTGGCTTGGGAGATTCCTTGGCCCTTCCCCTCCCTTCTCTCCTCCCTCCCTCTCTCCTTTTCCCTTCCTCCCATCCCTGCTCCCTTCTACTTTTAAATATTGAGTTGAGCACAGATTTCTCTGTGAAATGCATCCTCGTTCTTCTCTTGACTTCTATTTCTGTCGTTCTCTGAGCATCCAGCTTGACTTCCAGATTTCTAGTCTATTCTCTCTTACCTTCTATTATGTCTAGTTATATAAAGAGTCTACTAGACAAAGCTGTCTGTTTCGTACCATGATTTTTCTTGAGATACAGGGTGGTGCCATGGGGCCGCCTGTGGATTTCTGCTTGCGTTCTTTCCCGTCAGGGTTCAGCCAGTTACGCAGGCAGATTTTGTTTCTTCACAGTGACTTTTAGATAACTTTATGATGACTGGTTTCTCTACAGAATGGCAGATCTTCCGTCATTCTGTCAGACAGGCAATACCTTCGCTGAGCTCTTGTTCTTTAGGAACTAAAGCTGAGAGCCAGATGGTTAAGTTCCCACTGGCCCTAAGCGTACATAGCTCTGTTTCATATGGGGTGGGGGAGTACAGGAGTAAGTCAGGCATGAAGGCATTTAATTTGGGGAGTTGTTTTGGATTTTCTTTGAACATTTGTTTGACAGAGATGGTGTCTTGCTAAATAAAAGATGTTGTATAAAAAGCACTGTTTTTTTTAAATTTAAAGAGCTATGTGTACTGTGGTGAAGTGGTTGGCTTCACATATTATTTGCAGCATGGTGCATAAAAGAAGCCACCCTGCACTTCTATTTTCTAGAATATCTAAGAGTCATCTAAGTGCATCTGTTTTGGATCACCTGTCACATGCTACATTGAAGCCACGCTATGTCAATCAAAAGTTTCCTAATTGAGAAGTTTGCTCTCTTAGGAAGAGTGAAAACTGTATTATGAAACCATTCACTGAGCACACAGAATGATGTGTGTTCTCACCTCTGCATTGCTAGGAAAGGGAGATGCAGCTAAGAGGACAGACAGAGAGATGGAGATCAGGTGGGCTCACTCACCATGGCTGCGGTGAGGAGAGATGTTTGCAGGGGCTGAGATGGAATCAGGAGCATGCGGAAGACATTTTTTGGCATGTCTCTCCTTTGCTTGGGGAAAGAAGCATGATCCCAGAAGGGAATGGCTATGTGGGATGCCTAGAAGCAGGCCACGGTGGACCACTGGCGGAGACACAGTGGGGTGTTCTACCTGACACAGGCCTGAGAGCTCTCTGACCACAACCCCATCAGCAATTCTAAGAGGACTGGAAGCTGTAGGCCTTTCTTTATTTCTTCAGGTACCAAGTGAACCCCACAGGTCCTCGGACGATGGCCATGTTCTGTGTTGCAGGAGAGAGGCGCCATGTAGAACATGTCTGGATATATCTCATCACCATTTAGAGTGAAGCATAAGCAACGTGATCGATGAAGGCAGTGACATGGCATTTCCTTATTTAACTGTATATTCTTTTCACATTTATTAACCTATGGGGGCATGGTTATGCAACTGTGGGGAGGCCTGGGGACACCTTGAGGAGTCGGTTCTCTTGTTCAACCATGTGGGTTCCTGGGAGCATTGGTTGTCAGGCTTGGCAGGAAGTGCCTTTGCCTGCTAAGCCATCTTACTGGTTTGGGCACGACATTTCTCATATCCATGTGTGACAGGTTAAATGCATGCCCACTGCATAGTCAAGCCATTCTGAGCCCCTTGTGGTTCCAGGTGGCAGGCCATATTCTTCTTACTCCGGGAAAGTAGGGACTGATAAGGACAGTAAGAAGAAAGGTCCGGTCTTCCCCAAATCTTCTCCCACTTAGGAAGCTACTCATCTCTTCTTCTCAAGTTCAAGTACAGTGAACACTGATTATAATGAAAAGATGAAGGTCTATAACAGAAATTCTAACTCTTCATAACCAGAAAAGAATTACCTGTCTTCTACTAAAGTTCCAGTTGAACACTTATAATCTTAAGGAAGGAGTTTCCAATGCTATTTTGAGCAGCAAAAACCTTTTACAGAGGAAGTTTGCCCTTTCCTGTGTAAGCAGGCAGTCCTGACATACCTGTGTTCTATGACAAGGCTCCAAAGTCTCTTTCCTGCATATATATGATGTATTCAGAAATACATCACTTATAATCCAGGGAATGGGTAATGTGGGTGGAGATGCTGGGATGGAGCCTTTGTCACGTCCTCACAGGCCAGGGGTATTGGTTATTTTAGGCAGAAGAGCCCTGAACTGTCCCGTTATTAGAGCAAATGGAATCAAGAAGCTGGGCTTGTCTGCAGGTTTGATTGAATATCTCATTATCACACAGAGAAATTTTAATATCTTGACCATTTATTCATGTATCAGTGAAAAGAACACCATAAGATATTCATTACCCTTGAATATGGAGGGCTGAGGAACCAGAGCCATCATTTAGTTCTTGTCTCTAGGCACCTCATATTCCCAGGACTCATTTATTACTTTATAAATAATCTAATTTCTTCCTATCGTATGACAGTTTCATCCTAGACTCAGGAAACAGTAGTCAGAAAACTGACCAATCACCTTCTCTCAAGAGAAGTACATTCTAGAAAGGCGCCACAGGCAATAAGAAACATGTAAATGCTTTGTAATGTCAGTTGTGTGAATTCGTGACAAAACCATGGTTCTGTTGCTTTCTGAGCTAGCTTGACTATCAGTGGACTGTGCTCTGATGATCAGCACTGTTGGAAGTGATGGGCCTGGAGCACTGTGCCCAAAAGATGCCATATTTGAGCCTTGTGCTGCAAGCATGGAAACCCAACTGCATTCCAGGCAGAGGCAGTGAGATCAGGAATGCCTAGCCAGCCTGAGCACTATAGTGAGACCCAATTAAAAATAAACTCCAAAATAGAACCATATATATATATCTCGTTGGTGAGTGGTCATGATATACTTGGCCTGTGGCCAATACTTAGTGTCTTTCCCCCTTCTCCTACAGAACACACTCATTCATGGGCATTAAGATAATTTTAAAGCCCTGGTTTTGTGCTTCTCTGGCCACATTTAGTTGCTTTCTTTTGCAGCAAAGTTGTCCTTTCTTTCTCAGCTGCTTGGCACATGCTCTTCTCCTGCTGACACACCCCTGTCTGTTTTTTGCCCTGGTACTTCACTGAAACTCTCATCAGTATCTCCACTAGTGCATGCACTGCAGATCTGGGATTAGTCTCCATCCAAAGAGAGGCACTTAGCTGTGCAGGGTCACTCTTACTCAGGAGAGCGTCCTGCTCTGCTGTGCCCTTTTTTCATCTCAGGGATTCTCACTCCTTCCATACTCAGAGCTTTCTGACCCCCCATTTCTACCCATAAAATTTTAACCTTCAACAAATGAAAGGCTCAATTAGTATGATTCGCCCTCTTTAGAAGGCAGGGCAGAGACCAAGTTTGGCAATTTGATCAGACCTTGGATTTTCTCTTCCCTTCTTTTTCATCCCAAAGCTGACGTCTGAGGTCTGTCTTCTATTCATAAAGATACAGCAGTCTCCCTAAGAATGATTGGATCAGCCATTGTCAGATTGTTCTCACTCTATTTCAAGTACTTATGTAACCTTTGGAAGGAAAGAGCCGAAGAGGTTTACAGTCATCATTTTAAGTTGGGTGTAGAACACAGCGCTGCCAGGTTCCTACTCTGTGTAGACCAAGCTGGGATGTGCTGTTCCAGGTTAGCTTTCCCTCTAGAGGTGGAATTGAAGCGTCAGGCTTTGAGCAAGCTCATAGGAAGGGTTGATGGAGCTCTCTCACAGTTAGTAGTTGGTGGGGAATTTCAGAGACTCTAGAAGTTGATCACTGGAGTGAGAGAGCATTTGCCAATATAAATGCTGCCCTGAAACACAGAGAGAAGCAAGGAAAGCTGGGTGCAGTTGAAAACAATTTCAAGGTAATTTTGGGACGTAAAATTTTATTTCAGAAACTTGTTATCAGACACTAGAACACTGAGAAAGGACAACCATTCACATAGGTGCACGTTTGCCCAGGGCCATCACAGTATAAATCCCAGGTGGTTTATAATCAACCCCACCCTACCTGGACATGGAGAGTAGCATCTCAGGGAACATAACTGAACACTGCTGTTCTTGCAGTAGTATTAATTTTCCCAAGTATAAAAGGAGTTCAGCATTGGTGGTGAGACACCTTCAGTCAGTTGCATGCATACTTGATTAAGTCGGGGCCTTCGCTGTCTTCCCTGCAGTATCCACAGGGACTAGACTAGGGAGGCCCTCTGTAAGTATCTTCTCAATTAATTATCGGACCTTCCACTGATTTGCCTACTATTGATTTTTAAGACCAGCACATTCCTTGTGGAAGTGCAGATGAAGCAATATGTGGTGTCAAGATGGTACGTCATGGCTTTTCCTCAGGGATCTCCCTTTGTCATCTAAGCGATAACTTGAAAGCTGTGGGCAGATGATTGGTAGAAGACAGTAAAATTTATGGTAAAAACTCTGCAGAAACTTGTTAAGTGCTCTCTTAGGGTGTCTTCCAAAAATCTAGTGCTGTTGTGGAATGCCATTTCATCTGGATCCAATTCACCTGCAGGACAGACATCTGTCTTTTGTTTATGGAGAAAAACAAAGACGATTTGAACTTTGGCTCAGACCCAGTGCCCTGGAATCGGGCTTGAGAAAACTGATAGCACCATGGTCTCTAACAGAACAGGAAAGTGGGTGGGGTGTGGAGGACTAGGCTGCACTCTGTGCCTCAATATTCTGGGTTCGTTTCACCTCCTTTTAAGCCATGTGGCTTTGGGCCATTGCAATCTTAATCTCTTGATGCTCTGATTCTTCTATCTGTAAAGTACCATTTCCCCAAAGCATATCAGAGCAAGAATTCAAAGCTGATCTTTATAGCCTTTTGTAGATTGAAAAGCTTATGCTAGAAAAATTGCAAATTCTACACACAAGAACCAAACAGAAAAGATTCTTTATACTTTATTTTTAAGAGGTGATACTGATAATAAGACTTTGAACTTTCTTTTGTAGTTTCTTTTTTATTATCTCTGAGTGTGCATTGTACACGATACTGTACTTCATAAGGACATGCTCATACAGGTGTACAACGTACTTTGTACATATTCCTTCCCTCTCCTTCCCTCCATCTTCTCCACCCTCCCCATCCAGCTAGTCACCTTTGCTCCCTAGACAATTTTGCCTTTACTTTCATGTAAGTTATACACACATTACTTTATGTATCAATATAAATTATATAAACCACGAATGAGAGAAAATGTATACTACTCTTCTTTTTGAGACTGACTTCAGTACAAATGTTCAAAGAAAGAATAAGAATAAGGACACATTTTAGAATGTCTTAAGCTGAGAAGAGCCTACTAACCCCCTTCAGATGTGGAACCACACAGAAGCCACCTTCTGCTCAATCAGTCAAGACAAAGCAGGCTGACATCAAGGCAGCACAAGCAGGGCTGGGCTTTACATTTGCTCTAGATTTAAGATGACAAACATACAAGAAACAGCTTCACTAATGCCGTATTTCCACAGAATCTTGAGGTGTGCTCCAGAAGTCAGGAACCAGCTCATGTTTCAGCTCCATTTCAGCTCCAGGTCCCGAGGGCTTATCAGGGCCATTGGTGGGGAAAGCAGTGCTTCCATGGGCTCTTGCACTCTACGGTTTGTGCAGTAGAGAACCAATCTCACAGTAGGATAAACACTCCTTTGCAATTTTCTCTCATCTCCGGAGAGAAGATACTGCATAGACCAGCTGGTAAACTGATAAATCTTTATATTAAACTTTATGTCTGGTTTCCTGCGTGCCTGTTAGGAGTCTATGCTTGTGGTTGTAGGCATTCAGGCCTGTGCTAAATTCTCCAACACTGCACACATTTAGATACGGCGAGTACTTTAGCAGTTGAGATCTATAGATATGATTAATTTGGTTGATTCTGCAATTGTAAGATGCAATTAAAACTATTTTTAATGATTGATACCACAAGATTATCAAATCAGCTAGGACTTTGTTTTCAGAACAATGGTTTCCTTGAGAGCTTTGAGAAAAAATTAATTGATACAGCATTTTTTACTTTTTTAAGCTTTGTGATGATATATGACCCCACGGGAGATTTATGTAGCTTTTCCTATCAAATGTTAATTTAGAACCTTCTCAGTGCTGGCCGCTGAACATGTGGGAACTCTGACAGAGGGGGCTTCCCACCTGTAGCTTTCACTCTGAGCTCTTCTGCATCTTCATCTCTAAATCAAGGTATTCCCCAGTCCTCAATTCCCATTATTAAGAGTACAAGGGTCATGTGATCAAAGAACACACCGTTCAGGAGGCTGTAACCAGCCAACCATCCCTGTGGCTAGGATGCACAGTAGTGTTGGCAAAGGGAGGGGACCTTGATGATTTTATTTTCTATTATTCTAAAATGGAACATCTCCTCAAAAAAAAAAAAAAGTAGCGTTTTCTCTGATTAGAGAAATAAACATGATCATTATACTTGTCAAATTCGGAGTAAAAAAAAAGCAACAAAATAAAAATCTCCCTTAGTCTTTTTACTAGGGATAATTCTAGCAGTGGACTTGCTCTGTGACCAACCAAAATATGCTTTTTAGAACCAAGTGGTGTTTTGTTGTTGCTGCTGCTGCTGTTGTGTTTGTTTGTCTGCTTGTTTTTATTTGAAGCATCTTGAATGTTTTCCAGGATGTTGAGTATTTTCCATGGTGTACCTTTTCAGTGACAAAAACAGTGTTCTTCAGTATGGAGCTACCAGACTTCCTTAGGCAGCACCCCTCCTGTTACACAATTGCTACCTTTTGATTTCCTAGTCACAAACAAGGATGGTGGGAATAGCCTTACAGAAAAACTTGTCTGTATCAGTATTGATTTCCTTTGCACAAAGTCCAAGAAACAAGGTTTCTGAGTCAAAGGTTCCACCTGATGCACACAAGCACACACGAGCGTCTATTTGTTTGTGCTCTGTTGAGCTGATTTACCTTTTTATTAATGACATCTCTTGATGGCATTTCTGTCTGAAATTTGTTATATATTGTAATTTTCAAGTAGTCAAATAGTTGTTGAGCTTGACGGAGAAAGGGAAAAAAAGGAATATCTTAATAATAAGAGCAAAAGATACCCAAATGTAACTTTTTGCTGTCAGGGAGGTAAAAAAAAAAAGGAAGAAAAATATTTTTAACGTCATTTCACATTTCTTCTCCCCAGACAGCCTCTCCTTTCACCAACATTTTTATTACGGCAAGCAAATACATTTCTAATACAGAGCAGGGATCTCTGCCCATTATCCCAGAGCACATCAATCGTTTGGTCTGTTTTGATTGGGGCTGTCTCTGTGCTGCACAAAGTAGCATTTTAGGAGGGAATCGTTTGTTTGTTCAGTTAATAATACTCCAGTTTCACATTGTTTGTGATGGTTAAGAAAAAAGTACTCCCATTCGGCATTTCTCCACACAGATTGTGCAGTTGTGGGGCTGTGCACTGTATTGTTCCCTGAACGCACAGATCTCTTGTGCAGGCCTGCTGGTAAATTGTACCCTGCCTGTTTCCAGCAAGCACTCTCTGGGTTACTTCCAGGTAATTCTACCATAAGTGTTCCGAAGTCCAAAGGAAAATTGATGACAAACGACAGTGAGGGAGACTGGAAGCAAATCTGTCAAGTCTCCAAAGAAGTGTTCTTTTATTTTCTGCTTCTTATTTCTCTCTCTTACGTTTAAAAGAATAAAGAAACATATTATGATCCCCTGTTTCTTTTCCAGCACTCTGTGGAGGGGGCGAGAGCTTCCTGTGCACCAGTGGGATCTGCATCCCCGAGAAGCTGCAGTGTAATGGCTACAATGACTGCGGTGACTGGAGTGACGAAGCTCATTGCAGTATGTGACAGACCGTGTGCGGTGTGTCTGGCTGGGGTGGGGTCTATTCAAGTGCCTAGACTTGTAAACCCATGCACTGTCAAATGCTGACAGCCAGCCGGGCCCTCAGTAGACTGCCGTTGGCTTGCCATTCTTAGGTGAGCCGGTATGTTTGTCTCCTCCAGAGCCACAGACCTGGGTTTGTACACTGCTCAAAAGCATGTGATTATAAGGACCCCTGCGTCTAGATGCCCAAAGGAACAGCTCAGAGATTCAGATGTTTTTCCATAGAGCTGTGCTACCACTGGGAGGAGGGTTTGGGTTTATTTTGTTTGGGTGAGGAATTTTATTTTTGTTTTTAAAAACTTTATGAGTATAATGGTCAATTGTTTAAAGGAGTTTTTTTTTTAATGGGAAAATGTTTCTTATTAGTGATTCTTAACATTCATGGCTCAGCAGATTGTTGGTTTGTGCTTTCCCTTAGCTGGAGGGATAGTCAGTGTGTTGATGGTTTTAAACCCTCTTATCAACAGAATCACCTTTCCACATGCTCAGTTTAATTTGTTTGGTCATTTTGCCTGAATTAGCCAAAGGTTTGTCCAATACAGACTCAGATTTCAGGTTGTTTTTCACCTACTGAGCAGAAGAGAAACACCAACCTAGGGAATTGCACAACATCTTCTATACTCAAAGCAGAGCCAAGCAGATATGCTCCCGTTGGTTTTTAATAGATGTGTAATTAATCTCAGCTAGCGTGAGAAGAGCTGTGTTCCTTCCTGGGGGACTCGCCCAGGCTCCGTGAGAAGCTGAGACCGCTGCCTCAGTTGAGAGAGGCCACTGGTAAAAAGATTCTTTTTCCCGTGGGGCTGGCTAGGATGCTCATCTGCTGGGAGTTTGGGCAGGTGGCACAGCATGGTATCAGAGCACTGTTCACCAAAATGTGACTTTATAGTGCATGAGTTTTCAAAAAACGTTTCAGTGAAAAGATAAATGGTTAGGGTAGGCTCTGAGTCAACTCCTTAGAGAATTTCAACACATGTTGTACTTTAAAGGTTTGAGAAACGTTGCAGTTTAAGTTAATTTCGCTTAATCCAATATATCTCCAACCTTTTCCCTCCCTTTTTACCCTTATTCTATTTGTACATCTATTTATTTTGCATATTGTCTAGCACTTGGCAGAAATTAAAGTATGCTACATTTATTTTGAAAACTGTTATTTTAAGTAAATATTGATCTTTCTTTCAACATGGAGTTTTCTCTTCAGGAAAGCCTATGCATGCAAACTTACCTGTAAAACATTTTTGTAAGCTGTGCAGTTACATTGAGGACTGTTGCTGCAACATTAGCAGGAAGTACTGTGCAAATGACCACAGGAGGGGATTCTGAAAGGTTCAATTAGATTATGTCGGTTTTATGAGAATGCAGTAGAATCTCTTGTTTATCCCCTACGGTGGACAGTATTAGGGCATTATTCAAGGTCATCACTCGGGGTTTGTGTTACCCCTGCGGTGAGCCAGAGCTGGCTTCATCATTTTGTTCTCTGTGGTGTTGAGCATGGGTTATACTATCAACACAGTCAGTGCTTCCTGATGCAGTTTTTAAAACAGAGCTAGAAGGACTCATTTTCCTAGTTACAAACTTAATGAGAAGGTATTGCAATTCTGGAAGGTACCTATTGGTGTCTTGGGAACAGTTTATTAAATAAGACCGTTACTAGCTTTCACCATATTCATACTCAAAATGGCATGGTCTGGTTCATTGAGAAAATACATCCCTTTAGCAAATGTCTCTATGGAACCCCATGTAAGTAATGTAATGCAATAATATAAAAGCTTGGCGTGCCGTCACCTCTGAGCATCTAGAGGCATCTCTTCTGAGCTTGAGCATTCGACGTATGCGACTCTTTAGCATGAGCTTTTTGTGACTGACCATGTTTTCCTGCTGTTGCTACACTGCACTGAGAACCATGTGTTTCTGAGGTGATGTTTATGTACTGAGTTCTATGTGAGTTTATGTTTATGTGCTGAGTGCCAGCACAGTCCCCCAGGTACTGAGGAGGAAGGCTGAAGAGTCTCTGCGGGAACACAGAAGAAAATACCCAGGTCCTGAGCTCTAGCAGGTAGAGACCATGATCGCCAGGCAAGACAGGGAGTTACAATGTCCTCTTGCCCTGCACTTATCTTCTTTGAAGAAAGCAAGTTGGGTGGCTTGTATAGTTTATTGAGTTGTTAAGTTGTTAATTTAACAGAAGAGGGAAAGGTCTTACCTGTGGTAAATGACTATCAGCTGTGCTAGAAGCATTTGCTTACAGGATTTGATTGACTTCTCAGATCAGGAGAAACTGCGCACCCCATCCCCTTTTGCACGAATGCAGTAGAGGCTTGAGGCAATGAAGAAATTTCCCTGTATCAAAGAGATGGACTTGTCATCTGCTGTGGTCACATGTGCTGTCTTTGACTTGGCCTTAGCCACACGAGTTCAGATTCCATGAATTACTTTATGGTTTCCTCTTTTATATGACAAGAAAATGTTTTGTTCTGGTTGCTCTGGTTGCCTGGGGTGGTAACTAAGCATCGCAGCATCACTCCAGGTACCCATGATTGCTTAATGCTTTTCTTCTCTAACTGATTGTGTCTTGTCTGTCAGCTTCGTAAGGATTTGTTGAATGAAATTGTCCCCAGCCACTTGGAGCAACCTTAGTTTCACAGCAGAAATTTTTTTTTTTAATTAGGAAAACTTAAAATTTTTCTCATTCTTGTTTAAGGCAGTCTGTCTATAACCTGGGTTTTCCTTAGCGTGGACTGACTTTATCAGCACTCTCAGGAAATGCCCCCACCAAGGGATATTGATTTACTTGGTCTGGAGGTGAGTTTGGGTAGAAGGGTTTTTGGACAGCTTTCTAGGTAATCCAACATGTAGACTCTGAACTACTGGACCAGAAGGTAGCTCATCTCTTCTGTTGCCAAAGCTCTATAAACTTCTGACCGGGTAACCAGTTCCAAGAATAGTCGTAATAGAGGCTGCATATGTTGACGCACAACGGGCACTTCTAGGTATATATTGTTAAAACACCCGGAGAGCTGGAGAGATGATGCCTTAGAAGTAAAGAACACTCACTGTTCTTGAAGAAGACCCATATTTGATTCACAGCATCCACACGGTGGCTCACAACCATCCATCATGCTAGTTCCAGGGGATTTGGTGCCCTTTTCTGAAGTCCCAGGGCATCAGGCAAGCATGTGATGCCATGGACATAGGTGCCTCCATTTCTTCATGAGCAAAGTAGAAATGCAATTATCTCTGCTAGAACTGAATCGTTGGCACCTTTCTAGTGCCATGCGGCTGCTCCTCAAAGGCACTGAGATCTATGGCTCCGGTGGTGCTTTTCACTAAGGTTAGTATCTGCTACCTCCATCGTGTTTCTCTGAGACAAACACCCCAGAGAAGCAATTTAAAAGGTGGGAGAGTATTTTCTTAGGGGTGTATATGTGTGTTTTGTTTGAGTGTTGGGGTTGGCTCACAGTCTTAGATGTGACAGCATATGAATCTTTCTGGGCCTGAGATGAGGCAGAACACCATGGTGGAAGAGCTCAGTGGAGCACAATGACTCCCCCACGGTAGCCAAGAAGACAATGTGGATGAGAGTGCCCATCAACATGTCCCTGGTATCTTATTTTCTAGCGTCTTTTTTTCCCCGAGACGCGGATGCATGTAAATACTAGAAAGCGTTCCATCCGAATAATAAAAATTATGGCTTATTCTACACTTGAGAACAAACCTTCAAATGTTTGCAGGATTCACTAAGTGCAGTGACTCTGTGAAAATATTAACACAATCAAACAACTGCAGCTGCTTAAACTCCAGCCATCTGTGAAGTATATTGTAGAAACCCAGTAAGGAGATATGATATATTTTGATTTCTTTCTTCACAGGACTTTTAGTCTAATCAGGGGGCATAAGGCACAAACACAGAGAACATTAAATCTTTTTTTCTTTTTAGTGAATTAAATTCTCTTTGACGTTTCCCCATATGAATAAAATGCACTTTAATTACTCTCACCTCCTGCCCCTGTCAACCTCCTTCCCCTACAAGTCGCCCTTTCACAGTATTGACTTTTTGCTTTGTTCTGTGACCCGTTGAGATTAACCAGTGCCATCTGTGTGGACCATGGGTTTAGAACCATCCACCAGAGCTTGGTGGGGTCACCGCTGGGAACACAATTGAAGGCAATGACTTCTACCTTCCCAGAGCCTTCTGGTAGCCAATCTTTTGTCAGAGGGAAGTGGAAACCCATGATACTCTCCCCTATTCATAACTGTTGGCAGGGCCAGTCTCATGCAGGCCCAGCACAGGCTGTTTCTGTGAATTCAAAATGGCAGTTGCTGCATCATGCCCAGACTATGGCACTTCATAACCTCTCTCAGATACCATTCAACCTTAACGGTTAAATCGGATACGAAATGTGACATTTTAAGTAACATCAGATATGTTACTTGAAAACAATAGTACCAAAAAATGTCATAAAACCAAACAAGATAGTATAAACAGAAATACTGTGACATTAAATCCTGTAAGCAGGTCAGTATGAGCTAAGGTATGTAGACAGGCCAGTGGGAAAGGCAGGATCGAAGCTAGGCCTGTACCCTGTGTTTAGGTGCTAGATCAGTGTTTCTCAACCCTCTAGGCGACATTGCAAAACATGGAGAGCTCTCTAGTCATCTCACAGTGAGAAGGCTGTATGAAATGAACTTTAGTCTCTACCTGCCGCCAGTGGAAACTAAGCTTCCATACTTCTTCTCCAATTGAGGCCAATCAGCTTATGTTTACAGAGTGGGAGACTGGGCGAGTTGAAGGAAGTCCGTGATAAAAAGGCTTTCTGTTTCCTAGTGGTCCACTTCAATTTCATGATAATTTTGAGGGACAAAGGTTAATCGTGTATTTATCAGATGCCAAACTGAAGTAAATATTTACATGAAAGAACTTCAGAAGAAACATTTTTTTCATCAAGTTCTCTGTAAGAAAAAAATAATAATAAAGGGAGTGGCCGGAGGTATAAAAACACTCAACTAAAGTCCAGGCCAAAATTATGCTTGAATTGAGCAAGAAAATCTCAGCGAGCACCTTTTGAAAATTATGATTTCTTGGCCCCAAATTGTGCTGACCACATCTCTTTTCAGTGCAAATAAACATTTACTCCAATAAAAGGAGCCAGTGTGATATTTGCTGTTTGCTGTGGGTTCCTGGCTGCCCTCTGCTCCTGGGTAGGGTTTTGAGTGTTTACTGATCACAGGGCAGTACGGAAGTAACAAGCTGTTTTCTAAATACAGCTAATTTGGTATCTAACTCCTGAGAGGATCTTCTCACTGAGGAGGTCCTGACAATGGAAGCTGAATTTGAAACTCCGCGAATATTCATTAAAAAAAAACTATCTGGGTTCTCTCTACTTATGAGGTAGTTTAGCAACTGGCAATGCTAATCTTAAAACTCTGATGAGGTGTTTTAGTGTGGACTACCAAAGATCCAGAGTGTTCTTTACAGAGGACACAGAAACTTCTGGAAATTTCTGGTGCGCTCTAAGGCTAATCAGATTGTAAATGTGTTTTTATGTGCACATACACGTTCCATCCTAATGAAAGTGCTGTAGAGGATCGCCAAGGCTCATGCCATCCTTGAGATGAGGTGGTTCTCAAAGTTGACATGGTTCCACATAGAAGAAAAGTTTTTAAAAATAGATATGTATGAGCAGTTTAACTGATCGGTGGCAAAGACCTCTCATTTCTAAATGACGTGGTAATTGTATATACTTATTGAATCCAATGTGATGGTTAAATAATGTATACACTAGATAATGGTCAAAATGTCTCTATATTTGGTGTCATTTCATTACACTTTTTCCTCCGTCTTTTTAAAGGTTATCACAGACTATCTTCCTCTTCCTGGGCTTTAGAACACTAGAACTTGGAGGGAGGTTGGAAAACACAATGCCAAAGACTTTGGATAATAATGATTATTGTTGAGCTCAGCCTGTGATCCTAAAGGTGTGCTCACCACAATCTGTACGAGGCGCAGGATGCTAGGCAATCCTCTGGAGGTCAGGGGACTCAGCTGCTGAGCGCTGACTCCTAGTCCTCCTCAGCCCTCATTTCTGACCTCTTTCATGTGTTCTTTGTATTTCCTCTCCTCGGATCATGCTAAGTTTATCATTACGTCCACTCCAGTGAGATACTACTCATCATCATGGTCCTCCTCAACAACTCAAAGCAACCTATTCTTGATCTTTATTTTAAATGATGGAAAGAAAACCTTCCCATGATAACCTGTTTTTATACTTATTTCAATTTGAATACAGAGAAAGACAATATATTTCTGAAATCCAATTACTACACATGAGACAAAATGTTTCATAGAGGTTTTTTCATATATATAATCTATATATTATATTGTAAATTTCACATACTAGATACCTTTGTTCTAAATTTCCCTCTTACCCATTTGCTGTCAATCCCACTCCTGATCTCCCAGACACTGGAAACCACTGCTGCTCTGAAATCTGTATAAATTTGCTGTCTTCTGGGAATTTCCTAGAAGGGTCATATAGTATGAAGACTTTGATTCTTATTTCTTTCACTAAGCCAAACATTGTGAGGCTAATCAACCCTGTCACATATATCAGGCATTTGATTTCTTTAATCTCTGGGTAGTGTTCCATTGTAAGCACATGCTCTATTTTGTTGTCCATTCATCAGTTGGTGAGCATTTGGATTTCTTCCAGTTTGGGG
Organism: Cricetomys ansorgei; assembly: GCA_026225945.1. Taxonomy (NCBI): domain Eukaryota; kingdom Metazoa; phylum Chordata; class Mammalia; order Rodentia; family Nesomyidae; genus Cricetomys; species Cricetomys ansorgei. The sequence continues at coordinate 7,852,167 of JAMJFZ010001868.1, read as the reverse complement.
CTATGATGAATAAGCCTGCTTCGAATAATCACATACAAGTCTCCATTCAATTCCTCTTAGACCAAAAAAAAGAAAAAAGAACCCTAATTATAGAAAGCATGAATTAGTTGTGTAGCAAGGTTGCATTATCTTCATAAGGATCTGTCAAACTCTTTCCATGGTGGAATCATTTTCTACTCTCTCCGGTGATACGTGGGAGTTTCAACTTTTCAAAATCTTTACCATTACTTTGCGTTACTGTTTTGCTTTTCTGGCTATAGGAATGGATGTATAATGAAATCCTATTGTGCTACAGATTTGCCTTTCTGTAACAGCTAGGAACGTCCAGCAACAATCAGCCTTCCTACAGTTGCACCTTCTTTCTGGGAATTCTCACTCATAAAACCCATTTCCTGAATGTATTTCATTTCCACACTAAATGTGAACTTCCTGAGAGTTACATAGCACCTACTCTCACTTTGCCGCCATGATATTGGAAAAGTACTTGCTTACTTGAGGACCATGATATGAAACACCCACTGACATGAGCGGTGATGTTTGTGTGGAAAGAAATGACGACTTTACGACATAGATGGTATACCACTTCGTTACATTTATACCTCGACTTTCCCAGGAAGGAGACACATTTAGAAAAGAGGTAGGCACCTTCGACCAAAGCCAGTCATTACAGATAAATGCAGCCTGCATTAGTGATGATGGTGACATGAGAAGCTCTTTTTTTCTCTTCGTTTTTGATTATCGAAGGTCTTTCAGGCAACATAAAGTAAAAGCCAGGTCGAGACAATCAGAAAATGATGAGTACTTGATTTGGGAGTTGGTGTCTTGGTCCTGGTTCTTCAGTTTCTCTGCCAGCTGCTGGGTTTCTTTGTCTCCTTACTATAAGACAATGGGCATGGCTAAGGTCAGCATCAAAGCTTCCCTCAATTGGATGCTTCTCTAGTGCGCTGCTCTGATGCTACACTGTAATTTTCCTTGTTTGCAGACTGCAGCAAAGATCTGTTTCACTGTCACACAGGCAAGTGTCTTAATCACAGCCTCGTGTGTGATGGCTATGATGACTGTGGAGATCTGAGCGATGAGCAAAACTGTGGTAAGTAGCCTTCATTCCTACAAGGATTTCATTAAAAACCACAGATATTTATGGCCAAGAACACATACCTGTCTGTTTACTATATGACTAGAAGGTTCAGTTGCAAAACAAAGTAAAACAGAAAAATAAAAACTCTTCCTTTTTTAGAAAGAAGAGTTTGTCCAGAAACTGGTCTCAGTCATTTCTTTTGCATTAGGATTCTACCTCTTACCTAACAGTCACACTAATGTAGTGGTTCTCAAACTTCCTAACGCTGTGATCCTTTAACACAGTTCCTCATGTTGCGGTGACCCCCAGCTATACAATTATTTTTGTTGCTACTTCATAACTGTAATTCTGTTACTGTTATGAATCATAATGTAAATGTTTGATATGCAGATGGTCTTAGACCATCCCTGTAAAAGGATTGTTTAACTCCCAAAGGGGTCACAACCCACAGGTTGAGAACTGTGGAACTAAGGGAATATTAAGGAAGTAGAATGGAAAGACAGTTGTTAAAGTGCTACTGATTTTCTGTGCCACATTCTGTTCCTCTTCTGGCTAGTGTTGGCTCATGTTTGGATTTTGATCTAATCAAAACTTAGCTGACCAAAGATTCACATCCCACACAGCATCTGATTTCCAGGCAGTGTAGCGATTCTGCATAGTGTGTTCACCCAGAGTTAGGGTGACAGATTGGTTTTATGTGCACACACTGATTTCTTGTCTTTCCAAACATAACCCTTCCCTTTAAGAGCCATATTCAATGCTGCATCATGTCTAGAATCTAGACCTGCAAAGTAACTAACTCCTGCTTCCTAATCCTTATAACTTTGCAATTAGCTTTACACTTTTATGCGATCTGTTATTGACAGCAGGAGCTTTACAATATGTACTAAAGGGCAAGGTGGAACGAAGACAAATGTTGGATGGTGGTCAACATTAGAGAGTATTGAAATGAATGCTAGAAAGAATCAGGGTGTGAGCACATTGGGATCCTGGGATATAGGTGAGTCTTGGCCCACAGTAATGTGGACAGTGGGGCTTGGGCCTGGTGGAATGTAGCATTTGAACTTGGCTAGGCCCATCCTAGGAACATCGGTGATGGAACTAGAACAACGAGAGCAGAGTCTTTTTAACTGGAAGCGTGAGCTGCACCATTCTAGATACTTTCTCCCTATCTTCACTTTTCCTTTTCTCCAGATTGCAACCCCACAAGAGAACACCGCTGTGGGGACGGGCGATGCATTGCCGCTGAGTGGGTGTGTGACGGGGACCATGACTGTGTAGACAAGTCTGACGAGGTCAACTGCTGTGAGTCTCCTGAGGAGCCTTACTTTGCTTTTGCTTTTTCCTTTTTGTTTCTATTTAGACTGCACTGAAATCAAGTTTATGAAGTTCACAGCACGCAGGCAGGGTGGCTCTCAGGCTTCGGTTCTTTCTATCTGGTTCTGTCTTCTGTCTATGAAAGTCGCATTCAAGAGGTGTGAGAGCAGTAACAACGGAGCTCTGACTGGCTGATCCAGCTCAGCAGTGTCTGCTTTTTCGTTTGCTGCTCATGTATCTGTGACTTTTTCAGAGGCAATTATCTTCCCAGAGACCAGGAAGCCCACTTTTCTCTGCAAATTATATGTGAGCAGCTGAGCCTCAAAGCATGTTCTCAGGGGCCATTTGTGGGAGAACATGGGAGAAGTGCCAGAGGGAGCCTGTTATAACCCCATAGTAACACAGAAAGTGTGTGTTGGCAATTGTCATTTCATAGTAGGCTATGTTTCTAGATAAATGAAAATTTGTTTTCACAGCATCTCATAACAAGCAGGGTTGCTGACCATGTTTTCCCTCTTGGAAAAGATGCTATCTCTCAGAAGAAAGAAATGAAAGAAGTTAACAGTAACAGTTACATATTGAAATAGTACAACGGACCTGAAATGATTAAAATGATGTATCTCACATATATTTGAACGAAGCTTTTTTGTTCACTTAGTAGAAGGAGTTAGTACACAGTCTCCCTATGGTATCTGCATTGATTACAGGATTGGATGGATATCAAAATCTGAGGATGCTCAAGTTCCTTATATGGAAAAGCATGGTACTTGTGCTTAATGCACTCACCTTTCCTATGTACTTAAGTCATCTCTAGTTCACAAGATGCAACACACAATACAATGTAAATTCTCTGTAAATAGTCGCTACACTGAATTGTTTAAGAAATTATGATAAGAACACTCTGTATATGTTAAGTACAAATATATTTGCCCTAATATTCTTTTATTTGTAATTAGCTGAATCGGTAAATTCAGGACCCATAGATATTGCATATGAAGTTGAGTATTTACTTGGCTTATACTTTGAGGCACAAATAGAAATGTAGATAGCATAGTGTAAACTTTGACGTGGGAAAAGCTGTATAAAAAACTCCATAAGCAAGGTACCTGGCTTTCTCTTCCCCTGCTTAATTTGAAGCTCTTGCTTTGTAAGCCAGTGAGACAGAGTGGCTGCATTAAAGTACTGAGGAGAGACAGGCCATGATAGCCAAACGAAACACACCAGATGGCAATTCAATGAAGAAGATTAAGCAAGACACTTGGGTTTCTGATGCTTTAAAACATGGGAAGGAGAGCCGGGCAATGGTGGTGCACGCCTCTAATTCCAGCACTTTGGAGGCAGAGGCAGGCAGATCTCTGTGAGTTTGAGGCCAGCCTGGTCTACAGAGTGAGTTCCAGGACAGCCAGAGTTACATCAGAGAAACCCTGTCTAATAAATAAATAAAACATGGGAAATTCACAAGAATCAGACAGCTAAAGGTAACCAGACACACTCCTCTCAAACGCCAGTCACAGAAACTTAGACAACAATGTATTCACTGTATAGTAGGTACTATGGGAGTTCTTTTAAACACATTATTTCATTGGTTCATTAGATTAGGAATCTGTAGAGTGGAAGGTTTGGGTGTAAAGTCAGACAACTTGTTTTCAGAGTCTTGCTCTACGTCGGAGCAGCCATGTGCTTGAAGCGGGCATTATGTTCTTTGAATTCCACTTTCCTCATCTGTAAAACAAGGGCTGTAACATCTTTTTTATGAGACTCTGAATTTCATACCCATGGCAAACCTACCAGGGTCCTTGCCACAGAGCACACCCCTCTAAACTACATTTTTTATCACTGGTAGCATCATTGAAAAGCACTCAGTTCTTAATAAGTTCTCTTTCATAATGAAGAGAAAGTTCTTGAGAGAAAGAAAACTCTCCAGTCCAGAAATGTTTGGAATTAAAAAACCAAAACCAAAACCAAAGCAGAGTTACACAATCGCCTGTGTCTGCGCAACACATCGTTTGCTGGTGATACCTCGTAAACGGGCGTCATGTGTATGATCCAGCAGAGGAGTCAATAAATAAGGGGACTGTTCTTCTGGCCTCCCCAGCTTGTCACAGCCAGGGCCTGATGGAATGCAGAAGTGGGCAGTGCATCCCTAGCACCTTCCAGTGCGATGGGGACGAGGACTGCAAGGACGGAAGTGACGAGGAGAACTGCGGAGACAGTGAGTGTGCCCCTGGTGTCCCCAGCCCCCAGGGTGTCCTTGGATTTGGTGGATCTGTCTTTGGGGAAACAACACAGAACATCTGGAAGTTGCTTGAGCAGGATTTTTGTACAGATTATTCCTGATTTCCTGGTCATCTTTTCTCTTGGTAAATATATAATGCCCAAACAGCATGGGCTGGAGACTCATTCTTAAGGATACAGGCTAGAGATGAAACCACATGGTCAGTTTCTGTTGCGTCTTCTGTGGGGAAAAGCCTAGTAGGGAGAAAACTTTAGTGCATAGAGTGCAATTAAATGTGATTAGATTCCAAATAGGCGGCATTGGCTCATGAAATTAAATGTAACTGCATTCTGATTTGGCCATGTTCAGACAAGCAGTTTGCTGTTTCACATTGCCAAGCAGCAGGCTTAAATATACTTTAAAGGGAGCATAATATTCATGTATGAAACCTAACCAGAAAAGGGAATTAAATATGTTGGGTTTTAAATGTGTTAAAAAAAAAAAAAAAGCCAGTTCCACACACATTGTTTTAAGACCTGATTTGTGTGGAAACCTCCCAGAATGGGGGCTGACGGAATATCCCCAAGCTTAATAACTCCCCCCCATCTCGGTTTGTATGGTGTCAGTTCTGCTAAGTGGCTTAGCATGGCTATCGTGCCCTTGGTGCTGAACTTCGAGGACTTTGCTACTATTTGTTATCTGGGTGGCTTTAGGTGAGTCACTTCACCTTTTCAGGACTGAGGTTCCACATCAGCTCGGATGATGACAAGCTCTGTGTGGGGTCAGTGCCTGTGGCTAAGGCCAATACGGGTCATTTTTCCTCTTGGGAATTCAGTCTAACAAAAAGGCCGATGGAGATTGCAGTCTCATGAGACGGATAGACTTATGGTTGATCACCAACCATGTAGCATAGCTTCAAAGAACTCAGTGTGCATGCTTGGCAGAGGGCATCCAGAAAAAGCTTATGATGGAGCTATGCTAGAACATCAAGCTGAAGAACGAGAGGAGCTCACAAGAAAGAGGAGAGCTAACAAGAACATGGCAGACCCATGGCATGTCCTTGAAATAGGAAGGGGAATGTGTATTTAGGCTACAGAGGGAAGACCATGCTTTGAGTTTTTCCATAGACCTTTTCCTCTTGCTTTTCTACTCAGAAAGCCCTTCTCTTTTTCTCATGACAACTTACCCATCTGCCTGGAACATTTCTTTGGGCAGCTTTGCCCTCCTAGTCTAGTTGGCTTCAATTGTTCTTGATAAACACCTCTGGCAAAGCCGTGCTTCACAGCCTGGTAAGGTGTGACTCAGGACACCATCCGTGTTAGACTTTAAGACACTTCGCAGAGGAGGTCACGGCCTTTTGTCTTTTAGTATCCACTTCCTGGCTTGACACGTAGAGTGGCCACAGAGCAGGCAGTTAATATCTGCTGAACTATTAAACGCATGATGTCCTAAGGTGTCGTGAGGAGCTTACACTCCTCATGAGTGTAAAAGCGTTTAAGGTTGCCTAGAGGAAAAAAAAAATTGTCCCTGATGGCTTTAAATGACAAGAGGGACACTTTTTCTGAAAGGTGATAATATGTAACATTTCACACTACAGAGGCTGGAAGGAGGGTTCCAGTGTACTATACATCTAAATATACATTTAGAGTTATGGATAAGCATGATTACATATGTATATATTTGGTTCTTTATACTCAAGAGTGTCTTGTAAAACATTCTGGATTCCAGATGACATGTCTGAAAGTAATTGACCATAATAACAGGGGAGAGATGGAAAGAGAATGGGTAGCAATTTATTACTTTATCCACTTAATCTACAAATGACCAGGAAATCAATGGCAAATGCAGTTTCCTCTCCACATACCTTAAGGAAAAGCCATCAGGGCAAAGGCTGCTGCTGCCGCTGCTGCTGCCGCCCACCGCCACCATTCATTTGGAAAGAAGCCCTGATCTTTGGTCATCAGGGTTCAGCTGATGATACTTTCCAAAGATCCTACAAGTATGGTTGGCGGCTGTGAAAACCTTGCACTATGATAAAAGGTCTTTGAAATATGACATTTGTGTTGGTGCCCTGTGGATTACCAAAGGAAGGTGTTTCACTTACCTGGAGGGTTAGGGACAAATGAGTGTTAAAGATGCCGTTTACAAACCAGGATGGCGATATTTTTATGTTACCCTCGTGCTTTCACATGCTTGTGTTTTATTTTGTGAACTGTCGGCACTTGGGCAAAAACAGTACAGTTTTCCCCATTAGAAACAACTGTCTGGTTTTTTATCTCCTTTAGTGTGGTTTGTCTCTTTTTTGTTCATTTATATGGAATTCTTTTTGTATTGGGCTGTGTTTAGTTGGTGGGAAGATGAATATACAGAACATACCTATCCCATATGTGTTCAGTATTGGAGGGGGGTGTCACTGAAAGGATATTAAAGTTTTGTTGGCCTATGGCTCCAGCCGACATTCCTGGCCTTCAGAAGGAGGGCTGGGGATTGGCAGGTGATGAAAGCTATTAGGTGTTTCCCCTTCCACAGGTCAGATGCCATGTCCAGGAGGAGATCAGGGGTGCCGTGATGGTTCCTGCCTCGATTCATGCACTGGTCGCTCTCTGTGTGACTCAGACAGCAGCTCGAGTAACTGTAGTAAGTACAACAGCTGACACAGGCAATGTCTGTGACACTGCCACAAACTACTGAAGTTTGGAATCTCTCTGCTTTTTTTCCCTCTTGACCAAAGGTTGCATGTGGTAGCAGAGAAGAGCCAAAATGGTCTTCATTAACTTAAACAAGAAACAAATGTGTGGTTGTGGATGGGCCATCAATCCACATTGCTTAATGTCATTACCACCACTTTCAACTCAACATCGGCTCCTATAAATTATTTCCTTGGCTTCATCTGCAGGCAGATGTTGTCTTTCTTCTTTTCAGGGCACAGCTTCCAAACAGGAGACTTTATCCAAGAAGCAGATAGGAGATTCACCGAAACAGTCACGTAAAATTTGGTCAGTCTATTCTTTCAGTGGACACACTCTCGCAGTCCCAGACATGGTGGTAGACTTGAAAGCCTGGGCACCGTTGTGTTAGTTTGTTTCAGAGGCAGTACAGGGGCTCCAACGGTGAAAGCAGGTGGCCATTTCTAAATCGGTTTTCATCAGAGATGAGCTGAGGGAAGACAGAACGGGCAAGAGTGAAGAACATCAAATCAACTCTCAGGGGAGATTTTAACGGAACCAAAACATTTCCAAAGACTCATTTTTAGAAGTGGTGTCTTCTTCCTGGACTCTTTATCTCACTTGGGGGAGTTAATTGTTCCATCTTCAGCCTGAGGCAGGTCAGTCAGCTTTCAGATATCAAGAGTTGTGTTATAGCGTACACCCTCTCAGTCAAGGCCATCGGAAGCTTCCAGGCCCCAGACTGAGGGGCCCATGGACTCCAGTGGCCTTGCAACACTGGAGGTGAATTCTATCCCAGGCCGGGTATCCCAGTGTATCAGTGCATGGGTACCAAGAAACGATTTGGCTGAAAGCAGAGTCCTCATCCCCTGTACGTCTCACATTGGACGATAGTCTCTCTTACATATTAGTCCATCTTTTTTTGCTAATGACACAATGTTACAGACTAGGTAATTAACCAGAAAAAGAGGTTCAAGTTTGAGGGGCCCCATATGTGTCCTTACTGCTAGAAGATCAGGGTAGGATAGGGAGTCCCATGAAGACAGAAAAGAGAGATCACCTCTCTTAGCAAAGCCCCCAGTGCTCAGTCATGGGCTCAACCCTGATGTTCTTATCTAACCCTCTTATCTAACCCTCCTCCAATAATATCTTATGAAAGGGCATTAGATATTAGTCTGTTCATTAAGAAGACATGCCGACAGGGGCATGGGACACAATTCAGATAGTAGAGTGCTTGCCTATCATGCACAAAGCCCTGGGTTCAATCTCTAGCAGCCGCGTTTGTATGTGTCCGTAATCTCGGTACTCAATAGGCAGTGGCAATAATATTAGAAGTCCAAGGTCATCCTTAGCTAATTGTTGAATAGGAGGCCAGCCTGGAATACATGCGACATTGTCCCCAAAGTAATCTTTAAGTAATAAAATAAAATAAAAATAAGACATACTGGCCACCATATTCTTTTAACCAGGCTTACCCAACCTATATATTTTTGCACGTGGATGTATTCCAGGTCGACTGACCCCATCATTTTATTTTGCTATCTCACAATCAGGCCTGGATCTTTTCCAGAATGATTTACTTTTTATTTAATTTTCAGCTTTGGGTGAGTAATTTTCAAGTGTGACAGTCAAAGACGTGTGCTTATTGTTGTTGAAATTTTCAGTGTTGTTTGGCACGGGACGGCACTTAACTGTTAGACTCAGCACTGTAGGCTGAGAAATGTCAGCCTGTGTCAAACATGGGGAGGAGGGGGGAGAGGACCGAGTGTGCTTTCCTATTTTCTCTACACTTGAGACACTTCAAAATCTAAAAATTCAGAGGGTAGCTATATGGTTCAATGGCTAAAAGTCTGGTTGCTCTTCTAGAAGACCTGGTTTGATTCCCAGTACCCATGTAGTGGCTCAAAGGCATCTGTAACTCAAGTCCAAGAGATCCAGGGCCTTTTCTGGCTTCTGTGGGCACTGCATGTGCATGGTGCATCGACACACAGGCAGGCAGAACGCCATACATATTAAATATCAGTAAATTAAAACCTCAAAAAAATTTAAAAATCTAAAAATTTAGAGTATAGTCTCATCTTACAAAAAAAAAGAGTCATAGAAAGGACAAGTAGCTAGCTCTGGCTTATACATTAAGCAGGGTTTGCAATGAGCATGCACAAGAGTCCAGGCACTGGAATGGGCACTGTCCTCTTTAAGGGAGAAGAAAAGAATGATGCCATGACTTACTGGAGGTAACTTCCAGTCCGGAGGACATCCTGGAGCCTTCCCATTCACAGCCATCATGTAGTTCTTTTCACGTTCTCCTATGCTTTTCCTAGCATCTCCTCAGCTCCCTCGTTCTCCACGTTCTTCTCCACCAACTCCTTTTCATACACAGCAAACACCGGAACATCATATGGTCTGAGTGCTAGGCACTGGGTCAGCCTTAGGTCCCCTAGTCCTTGCATTTTTGAAAGCAGTATCTGTATCTAACTTCCAACTGTTTCCCAAGGAATCTTTGGGGGAGTATACACGCTTGGTTCTTTATGAGATGGACAAGTAGCCTCTCCTCTTGTAGATCTGTTCATATACATGGCAATCTGATTTCTTGACAGTGCTTACCATTATCAACGTCAATGGTGTTTAGTTTCTTAGACAACCCCTTCTCACGCACACCATGGTGTTTGTTCCTTCCAATTGGTGTTTGCAAGAGAGGCTGGAAAATCATAGGTCAGTAGGAAGGTATTCACAGAAAAGCTTCTCCTTACTCTCTCCTCTTCCTCCTCTCTTTTCCGCCTCCCCTTCTTTGTCTTTTTTAAGACAGGGTGTCACCCTGTGTCTTCAGCTAGCCCAGAACTCTCTGGGTAGACCTAGTTTCTGCCTCCTGAGTCCTAGGATTAAAGACAGGCACTACACACCCAGTTTCTTCTCTTCTTTGGTGTTAAATTAAACCTCAGAATGTGGATGGAAAAATGAATGAGTAGATCTACAGACAATGGAACGGATTACTAAAAGGGATCACAGAGAAAAAGTGAACAGCACTGTGTTTGGTTTGACGTTCTTTACATTGTTAGTGAAGAAAGTTGATACTCATCTGAAAATTGGATTCTAGTCCGTGAACACACCAGTTCTTGTCATTGCAGAAAAGTTACACAGCTTTTTCAGGGGTCTCTGAGGAGGCATTGGGTGAGACGCCATTCTCAGGATATTTTAAATGCCCTGGGTAACCTGTGTGCCACGGTTGACAGTGACTGCTCTAGTAGTCTGTTTGTGACTCAGCTATACAGAGTCATGTCTCCTTTGACGTTGGATGTGGAAGGTTTTCATATTTCTATGTATGCACTTTTTTTTAACTTTTAACTTTCATTACCACAAATGCTTACCATTACAACAATACTCTCAAGTTTACATCTCTGTGAATGAGACAATGTATTAAAAGGCTCAAAGCGCCACAGGAACATCTTTGAACAGCCTGGACTATTATGTCCAGTGCCTGTCTGGCATCTTCATCTTGCTGAGAGCAAATTGCAGGCATACCTTAGCCTTGGGGTAGGAGTAAGAATGATGCTCTCTTGGCACAGAGGAACCAATCAATCACTTTCGTCTCATAGGATGCAACCCAGGCAGCTGGGAGAAGCAGCTGGAAAGAATAGTTCCCATGGTTGTCTCTTCCTCTCTGTAACACACATTCACCAGGACCCCGTGAAACCTGGTGTGCCTGTCATGCCCCTGAATATATTTCTGTGTTCTCAGTGTTCTATCTGCCTCTACTTCCACATGTCCACTCACCAAGTCTCTTACTCCACTTTCAAAGGCTCTTATTGAACATCTAGGAAGAGGAAGAAGTGAATAACACCATTCCAGATAACTTCCTTCTCATCTACGGTTTTCTGTATGATCTTTGTGAACTCCAATTGGAGTAAACAAATAGCATGGACCTGTGATCAAGAAGCCAAACAACAGATTGGCTAGACTTCAGTTCTCAGTGGCAAATAGTAGACAGGAGAAGTAACACCTTTCTCCAAGCACTCCCACCTACTAAGCGAGAAGTAGATGCTAATCGACATAGCGTTACTGGGTGACACAATGAATTAGAGAATGAAGGCATGGAGCAGCTACAGCTGTGGTCCTCTGAATAAGGGAGAATCAGACACCGTATGGATGCTGAGGAGAAACTCAGCAGCTGTTTACAGTCCTGCCAAATACGTGGAGCCCAGAAAACCCTTCTGGTACTGCTGCTAAAGTTCAGGAAGTAGGGCAGGCAGGGCTCTTCTTTAGCTGCAGTAGGAATGTGCAACCAGTAAATCCAAATTGTAAGTACTTGGCAGGGCAAACCTCTGGGTTTTTCAACAGTGAAGTATAAAGAACACCATATGATGAAGAGGGAAACCAAAGATTTGAAGATAATTAAGAGATGAGCTTTTTAAAAACAGGTAAGCTTGAACTAGAATGTGGCAGTAAAGAAAAACCAGGCAGTGACAATTGGGAACCTTGTTTTTCCTTTGGGGGAGAAAGAATAAAATTGAAATAAAACAATATTTAAAGGGAGGAGGTGTCTGAGCTTTTGCCAAATTTTCCTTACTTGTTCTGGGTGGTGGTTGCAAGGATGTTTTCTTTATAACAGTACACAGACTGTTTTAAGTATTAATGATGATACATAGGGCTTTAGAGTTTGCAGCAGAGAGTGTCTGATCAGTGTGACTAGATGCTGAAAGTGCCATCCTTTCCTGTAAATGGTCATCACTTTAGTAGCCAATTTCCAGTGACGTCACAGTCCGACTCGCATTCCCATTTTTATGTGGAATTTGACAACTCTTGTTGCAGACTTTGAAAGGCGAGATGCCATCTACAGCACCCACCAGGTTTTTAAAAACGGATTTTTGTTAAACCTTATCTGCAGTCAGGACCTTGCCTGCCTGACCAGCGGGTCTACGGCTGAGCATCCTCCCATTTGTGACGTGATCGCCCTCTAGTGGCCATTTCAAATTAAACTGGATGTTTATGCTTAAACTATAAAGCCACCGAATTTGGAGTTGATGAGAATCTAAGAGTCTAATGTATTTAGCAATCTGTAAAGATTGCCTTTTAAGGGACAAAAGCATAAGATTCAATGCTTAGCTCACTCAATAAAGGTCTTCAGCACAACGCACGCTCATCACACAATCCTGCCATCGCCCTTGGCGCTGAAGCCCTGAAAACTACATTTTGACAAATCAGAAGTGACACATTCTCCGTATGACAAAACAGAGAAATTACCCACATCGATAGAAAGTTAGTCCCTGACGGGAGGTAAAGGAAGAGAGAGAAAGGGAAGATGTGTGAGGCAAAGGGGGATTGCCTCAGACATTGGTGTGAAAATGCCATTTTGTAAAATTGTAAGTTCATCAAAGAAAGAAAGGGAAGAGGCCTGCACCTCTGGATTGGAAGATGTTTGTGGTGAACAAAGACACCTGTAACAACAGCGACATGGAGAATAATGGGAACGTTACAAGTCTTCATTGGCAAAAGCAAGCCCAGATCTCTGTAAATGCCTGTGTGCATGAATGAGAGCAGGGCCAGGCATGGGCGGGGCTTTACCAGCTTCTAAAGAGCCAGAGGAGCGGGAAGAAAGAGGAGCGGGAGATAATAAATTGCTTATGTGCTTTTTGTGTGGTTGCTAAAAAAAGAAAATATTTTAAGAATCTGGATATTTGAACACAACGTTTGAAAGTTTCTGTTTGTTTCCCACTCTGAGCTGATATAAGAAGTTACTGTCAATTACGTGGGTTAAATGGCAGACATGTATGTCTCACAGGTCCTGGGGTCTGGAAGCTTGAGGTCACGGTGTCAGCGTGACTCAAGTATGGACCCTTTTTAATTGCAAAAGATCAACTTCCCACTGTATCTCATAAGCCAAAACAGGAGAGGAAGATCTCTCTGTGTAGGTTCCCCAGTGTTCTGGCCTCTCTTTCCCGCTCCCACCCGCTGCCAGCCTGATTCGTTCTTCCTGCTGGCTGGGTGCGGATATCACAGGCAGGAATGCAGGAAGTGGGGTGGGAAAGGGGTGGGGGGGAAAGGGACGAGGGTCCGGACTGGCGCAACCCCTATTGCCGCGCAGAGAATCGTACAGGGTGAAAGAAAAACTCTGGGACCCTTATGATGGAAGCCAAAAGGAATGTATCAGGTGGAGGATGGACAGGTAGCACACCTGTCAAACTAGCGCAGAGATTGCACAGCCATCGGGCAAGAGGCGGGCAGGTGGGAGGAGGGGCCTCAGTTTCTCCTACCCTAGGGGCGGGGGCTCTGAAGCGCCCTCAACTCCTGCCATGTCCAAGTTTTTGCCCGTGTCCATGGCGTGGCATCACCGGGATTCTGTGTATAGAGGAACTGATCTGATTTCTAAGGACCCTGCTCCCATGATGCAGTCAACTCCCAAGGGTCCTACCTTCCCAAACCATTACACTGGGGAGATTGCAAACACTGGGTCCTTAGCATTCTTCCTTCATAAACAGAGAAAACAATGGGAACCAAACACTTTCTTTTTCTGCCTTCTTGTCTGTCCACCTTGAATTTGTCCCCAGTATGATGACAGTTTCCTGGTGTCGTGGCTTCCCCGGGAAACAGAGGGGCCTGGCACATCTTGTCCTGACATCTTTAATCTAGTTAGCGCCTTATGAATATTATATCCGTGAAGCTTTCATAGTCTAGATTAATAAGTACTCTCGAGGCTTATTTCATCCCTGCCCTCATTTATTTGTATCATACCACTTTTCAGACAAACAAGTATGATTTGAATAATTACTCACAATAAGGCATGGAATCTTCAGTGCGCTGAGGTCAATTTTATAACACATATCTAATTAGCTTTCTTACTTTAGGGTCAGTGGTATATCTATTGAGATCATCAAGGGGACAGAGAGCCTCTACTGCCTTCTCTCAAATCTGTCCAAAGCCACCTGTCCTCAGAAGCTTGAATTGCTCTTGGCTATCTTGTTGTTGTCCCTTTGAACCCCTAGCATGTTGTCCAGTGTTACTGTGTTAGCAAATTTAGGCTGCCACTGTAGCGTGCCATAAGCCGTGAGACGTAAACAACAAATGTGTGTGTCTCACAGTTCTAGAAATTTGAAGTCCACAGTCATGGTCCTGGCATATTTGATCTCCAAGGGAGGGCCTGCTCACTTCATGGTTTGCCAAGAGCTTCAGTCTTGCTGTGTCTTCACATGGTAGCAAAATCAATTTAAGAATGCTAATTCCACAATGAGCTGTCTCCTGTCATTTATACTGCACCTAAGTCTAATGACTTTCCAAAGCCCCACCTACAAATGCTGTACCGTTGGGGGGGTGTAGATTCTGCCTATGGATTTGGGGGTGAGGAAGACCTAGTCCATGGTGAACTTTACCCTAGCCTGCTCACACATTTTGCAGTTAGTGCATGTATCTTCTTTTCTGTCAAGATTATGGTGTTCCAAAATGACAAGGCCATTGCTTTTGTTGCTGATGTTTTCTTTTTCAGTGCCTAGAACAGTCCCTGACCCAATCCCCCCCATTTTCCTTCCTCCATTTTCTGAGGTCAAAAGCTAAAAGTCTTTTCGTTAAAATCTCAGACTGATGTGGGGGTGCGCGTAAGTGGAGGAGGAACACAGCAGAGGGGAACGGACATGAGCCCAGCACGCCTAGAATAGCAGGGCCCTCACACTGTTCAGGAAGGGTAGGAAGAGCAGTCGGTCAGGAAGGCCTCCTGGAGGTGGGAGTGTGTGTGCTGACATGTCCTGAAGAGGAGGTGACTGACTGAGGAAGCCGAGAAGGCCTGTCTGTGTCCGACATCCAAGTATAGAAATACATGGAACTGGAAGCATGGCCCTTTTGGGTGGACGATATCAGGAACGGAGGTTGGAAGAGAAAGGCAAACAGGTTGCATGAGGACACATCCTTCTATAGATATTGGTGCTGCAGGGGAAACAGATGCAGTAGTCACAGATGAGAAAGTTAGGCTGCAGCTGGAGAGGAAAGTAGCCTTAGACTCCAGGCTAACATGCTTGCGTTGATCCTCATTAGCAAGAAGCATCCAACAGGTCACAGCCTCTTCTTAGGCTAACATGTTGAAGCCTTATCTCTAAACCACTGGTCAGTAAGAAAGTATATACTCAGAAATTGTCTAATTGCCTGTTCAATTAAACTCATTGATTTTTTCTTAATGTCTGTGAAGAACAATGGGGCTTAGGCCATTTCATAAGCAATGAATAAATCAGAAGCAAAAAAGGGGGACCGATGAATGATAAAAGAGTCATTTTCAGATAAAGTAGAGTCAAAATGTGTGTGCTGGCCACTGTGCTAACAACACCGTGTACAGAAATGGCACAGGTCCGCCATGGCGCTTTGGAGCAGGCGCCCTGGCTTTGATGTCTGTGGACAAATGCCATTTACTACGTGTGCTCTAATTTTTGCTACTTAGTCTCCTGGC
This sequence comes from Cricetomys ansorgei, assembly GCA_026225945.1. NCBI lineage: Eukaryota > Metazoa > Chordata > Mammalia > Rodentia > Nesomyidae > Cricetomys > Cricetomys ansorgei. The sequence continues at coordinate 7,836,469 of JAMJFZ010001868.1, read as the reverse complement.
TTCCCCCTCAGGGCTCCTTTTTGTTTTAATTCCAACTTCAGGTATACAGTATAGAAAATAGGAATACAAACTAAATGTTTTCCAATAAAAATTCATAAAGAAATGTGTTTTGAAACAAATCTTTGGTATACATATAGTTTTACCATTTATTAGAGATAAAAGCAAATTTTCATAGTAATGAGACAGATGGGCTTATTTTTACATAAAAATTAAATATTTGTTGACTATTTGATATGAAACTGGGTGCTGTGCCTCACACTTGCAATTCCAAAACTTAGATGGGGGAGGCACAGTGATGGCCTTGGCTTTGGGCCAACCCACGCTATATAATGAGCTCCAGGGCAAACTTGGCTAGAACATAAACAAACAAACAGCCTTGGAACAACAACTAAAGGCAAACAACAAAAGCCAATGGGTGCTATAAGGCGTAGAATACCATTAATGTGTCTCAGAGTTGGTCCATGTTTAATTTTATTATTTCCTACATGGAGAACATCAGAAACTGTAGAAAATGCTGTCTTAATCTCAAGGCAAAATTCATTGAGCTAGCTTTCGAGAAACTCAAGTTAGCCATTCAAACAGCATTTTAAAAAAAATCAATGATTCTAAGCTAGGCAGTGGTGACACACGCCTTTAATCCCAGCACTGGGGAAGCAGAGGCAGGTGGATCCCTGAGAGTTTGAGGCCAGCCTGGTCTACAGAGTGAGTTCCAGGACAGCCAGAGTCACAACAGAGAGACCCTGTCTCAAAAAACAAACAAACAAAAAACCCCAAAAACTATCATTCTAACACAATACTACACACACACACACACACACACACACACACACACACACACACACACATATATATATATATATATATATATACATACATATATATATACAATGTATCTCACAATACTACATATATATACATATACATATATATATACAATGTATCTCACAATACTACATATATATACATATACATATATATATACAATGTATCTCACAATCTATCTGAACATATTCTAACTGTGGAAAACATTGTTTTCATTTCCTATAATTACACCATTTTGTTTCTATAAGAGCTGAAATTTTGGTATATACAGTAAAAACTCTGTAACTCAAAACAGGCACTAATCTGGGACCTGAGCAGAGGTGTTTCATGCAGGGTCTGTTGCTGTCACATGAGCTGTGACAGGATGAGTACCACAGAATGCATATGTCATGTGCTCAGTGAAGGCACATGATACGACATTTGCAAGTGTCAGAAACACCTCAGATTCATTATGTACTTCATTTTGAATTAAATTTTGACCTCTGTATGTTAGAGACCTTTTAGTGTTGCCAATTATTTTACAACCCTCATGCACGGCTGTGTAACCGGAACCCAGAGTTTTAGAAGCTGTGATCTGAGTCAGGTAAAGCAGACTTTGAGAGTGGAAAGTCTAAAGTAGCTGTTTTTAGTATTCGTGTGTGTATGTTTTTTTGTCAGGTCAATGTGAGCCGATCACTCTGGAACTCTGCATGAATTTGCCTTACAACTATACACATTATCCAAATTACCTTGGCCACAGGACTCAAAAGGAAGCGTCCATCAGCTGGGAGTCATCTCTCTTTCCTGCACTTGTTCAAACCAACTGTTACAAATACCTCATGTTCTTTGCTTGCACCATTTTGGTTCCGAAGTGTGATGTGACTACAGGCCAACGCATCCCCCCTTGCAGGTAAAACAGTGGGCTCTGTGCCAGGCGTCTTCGTGCTCTCTCAGAGAGAACCAGTAGAGCACGAAGTTGAGCGTAGACAAAGTAAATTCTAAGGACTCGGAAGTTAACTAATTCGAAAGATAAATAGGTAGGAATAAAGCGAGCATTTGAGTAAGAATTCATCATTCAAGCACCAAATATGGAAGGTGTGGACTTCCTTCCGTGACAGGTCGTGTTCTTTAATCTGTATTTCCTTTTGTTGGATCACAGTGTCCTTTTCAATGTAAGTTAGGGCTGTGGTGCCACTCAGTGAGGGAGCACCCCTTAGAATTCGTGAGGTCCTGGGTTGAATCACTAGCTCCCTAGAGCAAAGCAAAGGAAGGCATGAGGGAGCCAATGAAGGGGCTGTGTCTGGAAACGCTGATGTGTTCACTTTGGGAGATTAATTGTTAATAAATTGTTAATTGATAATTAATTCTTTATCAGTGTGTTTAGGATACTGGTAATGCTTACAAGTTAAGTGCGACTACATGGGGAGACGGACTAGCAGTCCGCAGGTGGGACAGTGATGCACATCACTGACATTTCCCTGCCTGTCTGGATGAAGGAAAGACAGCATCTCAAGAACAGAGCTTGAATCTCAGGTCTGAACAATATCCTGAGGGCCAGTACTACTGCTGTGGAGTCCATTGGCAGCTTCAAGCTTTCTCTAGCTGCGTTGTGCTCTTAAGACACATTCCTCGGTCTCTTTGGACCTCAGGTCCTTTCACTGGTGAAATAGTTGTTTTGTTTGTTGAGTTTTGTTGTATTGAGAGTTCGAGGATGGATTGTGATGTTAAATAAATACCAAGACCCCTGCATTGGCTGAAAGCTCTATGGTGGCTGGTGTAGCTCTGAAGATAGCTCATGGACTCAGTTGCTTGGTGGCAGCCGTGTCCCCTTCTGTGCTGCAAGTTAGAGAAGTGCATATCTGAGATGACTATCCCGGAAGTCACTGTTCATACCTCTGCTCTGTTGCCTTGCATTCAGGGTGGCTATGCAGACGTGCTTGCTGGAATGTGAGCGCTGACTACAGAAACCATATGTCGGGATCAGAAGTCACACAGAGCTTTAAAAAAACGAAATAAAACCAACGTAGTGGACAGATGGGAAGACAATAAATTTAAGACTGTATATTAGGTGGATGATGAAGTAGGGGTATCTCTGGAGTCAGGGCAGGAAACAATAAGATTTCAGAATGACTCGAGCAGCTGAACAAATCATACAAGATGAGGAGAGTAAAATTTGGCAAAAAAAAAAAAAAAAAAAAAAAAACTTGGACAAAAGTAATTCTGAAAAGTTGTGTTACATGTCCTTCAGAGTATTGTTAGAGAGTCTACTGATTTCATGTTGAAATGTTCTTTGTAAATCTTATTCTATATTTGCTAAGCAAGTTCAGTGATAATAGTGAATACCTACTTTGAATAGGACTTTCCAATCTGTGTTTGATTTTCTTTTTATATGTACATAAAATTCTCCTAATGCACCAATCTTTCCTACAGCTATACCCATATATATGTGTATATGTGTGTATCCATATAGAATTTCATGGTTTAAGTTTTATAGCCTAAAATAACTGAGTTGCAAATGGTTCTGACATATCATTGAATGAACATGTTGATAAACTTTTTGGCGACTTTAATTCTGTTTCTTCTTAGCTTTAATGATATGTCTTGCAACTTCAGTGCCACCAAAAGGAATGCTTTAATATTTATTCGTAAAACTATTTTATTATGACAAACTAATATGCTCCTAAGTTTATGAATTAACACATAGCTGATTTTGCTGTCTGTTTAGTAACATTAATATTTAATTTTCAAGTTGCACAGCTGAAGAGAACCAATCTCGCCGAGCCCTCCCAATGTGATCAAAGCTTGAGGGTTATTATGCCTCATATTCAAAATCCTCTTTGACTGAGGCTGCACTGTTGTGGTGGGTGCCTACTGCTGAGGGCCACACAGATTTTGACAAGAACTTCCTTGAACTTTTGGTGATGTTGTTAGTATTATTTCCATTTTATAATAAAATTAAGAAGGAGTAGAGTCAATAGTTACTTTAAATTGGCAGCTACAGCTGAGTTGGTCCATTTGTTGCATACCTGCAGCAAAAATCTAATCCAAAAGGTAGTGCCTGAATAATGTTGAACTTGGCAGTTTTGCAAACTGAATATGAGAATGGCCCATAATCATCTTTGTTGAAAATTCCAAACCCAAACTAGAAATTGAGTTTTATCTTTAGAACAAGCAAGAAGTGTTGATGGAAGCTGAAGAAGGGGAAACAGAGGCAGAGCCCAGGGTAAGCCAGCACAGCACATGAAACCCCCTGCCCACATGCACCACTCATCAGAGGAGTGCTCAGCTGGAGGCTCTTGTGTGGGCTCATGGTCCATAGGACAGACTACAGGGAGTGATGCTGGGCATTCCTCTGCTTAGAACTAAAGCCTGGAGAGCGTTTGCCTGAAAGACAGAGAAGCACAAAGCCAAAGGGAAAGGGATCTGAATCTTGGAGACAATTTCATTTTTCGGTCTTCAGAGCAGTTTATCTTGGTGAAAGCAAATGGATCCTTTTTGTAGATATATTGCTCATTTGGGTTTCCTACGTACCTGTTTATTATATACGTGTGTGTGTGTGTGTGTGTGTGTGTGTGTATTTCTACACACCTCCATCTATCTATCTATCTATCTATCTATCTATCTATCTATCTATCTATCTATCTATCTATCTATCTATCATCTAGCCGCTCATAGAATTAAACCCCAACTGCATTCTGAGCACACCTTTTCTGTGGAGCTATATGGCTTCTGACATGTCTTTCTGCCTGTAGAGTCCTGTGTGAGCACTCCAAAGAGCGCTGTGAGTCTTTTCTTGGGATTGTAGGCCTCCAGTGGCCTGAAGACACAGACTGCAACCAATTTCCAGAGGAAACTTCAGACAATCAAACTTGCCTCCTGCCCAATGAAGATGTGGAAGGTTAATGTTCCGGTTTATTCCAGCAGGGCATTAGCACAGATGAACATGTCAGCCACTTTTTGCAGTCTAAGCTTGGGAGGTTTTGCTGCTGACTTTCTATTTAGTTGCCAGTTAGGCTGCATTGTTGAGTAATGCTAAGAACTGCCCGATTCCCCTAGGATATGCTGGCACTTATCTGTTAGCTGTCATCATTACTATCACACGTAAAATGATTTTAAGGAAGAGAAATGAACTCAGAGATCAGCTTAGTCAGAGCTGGCTACTTGTGGACACTGTTTTAAGAGTCAAGAAGCTCATGATAAACACCAACCCTTGGTTCTTCCAAGTGAGAAGGCAGTGTAGGATTGTTAATAGAAAAGTGGCCTTGGGGGCTGGCCCATCAAACGAAAGAATAGAACTTCTGAGAGGTTAGGATCATGGTTTGCTCAAGGAATTTCAGGCTCAGGTCATTGTTAGGTGTCCATTTAGGAAGGTCATTAGCTACTGCAAAGCACAGGTGTTAAGTGCTGATGTGCGAGATAGTACCAAGGATGGAGAAGGATGGACATTAGCAGAGAGAAGAAAGCCGAGTGAACTTCAGGCATTTCAGCTGTGTGGAGACCTCTCTTTAGAACTTGCCCATTCACCACACCCCAAATGGAAATAGGGTTAGATGACGTCTTTGGAATTCGGTTCACTGAGAGCAGCACTGCTTTTTGACAGAATGCTCACCGAGTCACTTCAAGTGCCACTCAGGACGCTGTGTGCTGGGTTCCAGAAGATGTGACGGCCAGGCTGACTGTGATGACGACAGTGACGAAGAGAACTGTGGTATGTATGCCAGGCGGCATTTTCGTTAATGTACAATAGTAGCCGCCAAGAACAGGGCATTATGTTGGATACATGAACCATTTGCCTGTTCTAGGAAGTGGCATCTGGTCTAATATTAGTGCATTTACTTCTGAAATGAGCAGACAGAAGGCACGGATTGATAGGATTTTTCTACTAAATTATATTTTAGTGTATAATAAAATTAAATTTCAATTTATAGCCTTAAAACAATATATATAGTATCTATCTATCTATCTATGATCTATCTATCTATCTATCTATCTATCTATCTATCATCTATGTATATCTATGTATCTATCTATATATCTATATAGTAAAAGAAAACAGGAGCAGTTCACAAACGTGAGCAGCCATTTTTTGTTATTAAATTGCAAAGCAGTTGTTATACGGTTTATGGGAAGAATAATATCCTAGCACAGCCTTCCCGAGCTGTAACCAGGTATCTACATCCATGAAGTCAGTTCAGACACCACCACTCACATTTAATTCAGATTCATTTTCATGCCTCTCTCACTTTGCCTCTGTTGGACAGGATAAAACTCTCCTTGACAGCTGCGCTATTGAGCCCCAGAGTCGCAATTTGAACGCAGCCATTCTTAGTTTATTTTCCTGGAACTGTGATTCTTTGAGCTGTGTTCCAGGGAGCAGAAAACAGACAATGCCTGGCACAGAGCAGAATGACCGAAGTGCTATCTAAAAGCCAGCTTGCTCATGATCATTTAGCCTGTCATACTCCCAAAGAAAAATCGACACTTTCAGTCATTGGAAGCACATAAGGCGATACATCTTTTAAGATCATTTTATTCTGCTGGCTCTGAAGTATGAAATGTTGCCTTCCCCCTCAAAATGAATTTTTGTAGTAAACATTGTCCTCCTGATCAAGACAAAATGCCGTAAGCAATCAACTAAACCACTATCAGCTACTATAAATACGGACACGCGCATGTTCTGGAAGATTACTGCTATCAGGATGATGGTAGAGAGGTCAGTGTAATTTTGCTATGGAGCAATATTTAATAATTTGAGAACTTACTATCGTCTGTCAGTTTGTGAGCTCTCTGTAAAATATATATACTCACCAAAAATATAAAATTCACCAACCGTCATGTCAATAGTGTATCTAGAATGTATTGGATTTTCACTTAAGTACTTGGCTGGGCTGTGTTGTTCTAAGGAATGATTTAACACGGATTGTTTTTAGATTGCTCAAAGTGCTTATGTGACTATTGTGGTGACTGATTCTAAATACTTAGCAGGTGACTAAATATTTGGCAAATGCTTAGTTTAAAAAACAATGGCTTATGCTGCTTGGTGGTGCACACCTGAAATCCCAACATGCGTGGGAGGTGGAGGTGAGAGGTTGAGAGTTCAAGGTTATCGTCAATTGTACGATGAGTTTGAAGCTAACCTGGACTGCTACATAAGGCCTTAAGTCAAGAAAACAAAAACAGAACAAAACAAATAAAATATATCTTGCCAAGAATAAATGATTCACATTCTAAAACATATTATGAAATATAAATTCACAGTTCTATATTTAGGGTATTTAAATGACCCTAAAATATCAAGAGTCTAGTTAAATGATGAGTTTGCATTAAAACTTTAATCCTACAGTTAGCAGAATACCACAGTGATAAACTAAGCTTTGTCTCACTTTCAAAGCATCATGCCTGCCATTGACATCTCTGACTTAAAAAGTTAAAAACTGATAAGAAGTTAATTCACTTGGAGCTGAATCAGTTGTTTTAATAATAAAAATTTACATGAGAAAATTTGTACTGAGTTTTTCCAAAGTGACCAGTGACGGACAAGTTCTGCCTTGGCACACACGAACTCATGCGGGTTGCCCAGCGTGCTGGGAAGACGTGCCGCTGATGACTAGAAAAGGAAGTCAGGTCAAAAGGCCCCGAGGGACTCTGGACGGGTATTCCATCTCCAGCTCTGGGCTCTGCTGTTAGCCTCTGTTTTCTTATGCACGCATGCCTAAGTAGAAATGTAGGCAGGGAACCTGGGTTGCATTCCGCGTTTCTCGTCTCTCCAATTTGTCCTGTGTGTCTTGCATTGAAGGCACTCAGTGCTTGGGATTGGGAGTCATAAAGCTACAGTTCACATAGAAGCTTTAACAACATTATTGGGTTTTCCTCTCGAAACTACCCTTACTTCAGTTATGAAACAGTTGATGTGTTCGAAATTAAATGGATTCTGTATTTCTTTAGCAATTTTGAAGCTGAAAATGTAATTATCAAAAGCACATAAATTATAGATACACTTTCAAAACAAATGTGTGTGAGAACTTAGCAATGAGAATTTTGCTCACTAACAGGCTATTGCTGGCATAATGAAATTTTTGTTGTTGCAACTGCTCATGTAAACCAGTGTTGTTGTCAGGTTTGCTAACACTGAGGCACTGACTCACAGGAAGGAAGCCTCTGGACGTGGGGGGGATTAGCAGAACCAACAGTGTGAGTACAGAAACGTTTCTTCATCCTACAGGTTAATAGTTTGTCAGTACAACTATATAACACACCCACATACAGTTAAACTGGCAAGTTGATAAAATCGGCTTATTTTCAGCATAACACTCTCCATGCGCCAAACAATGGCGACCAACCAGTCCAGAACAGAGAAGCAAGCATGAAAAACATAAAGAAAAAAGCAATGATTCCTGTGTTTGACTTTTGCCATCACACGTTACCATTGACTGCGTATGGCTTTCATTTAGGGTTTATGACCACAGTCTGAGTGAACTATTGTATAAATGTGGGGTGTACCTGTGCTCTGATGCAGACAATGGGTTTTTCTCGGTGGGACCATTTAACGAGAATATTATTTAAGCAATTTTTTATATCTAATGTAAAAATAAAAAATCTTTAATTACCTGAATAACGCATCACAAATACTAGCATCAGTCTTCTGAGTATTAAATAACAAAACCCCCTTTGCAGAGAAAGGATTCATAGCAATACAAATTGCTGAGTGACTTTTCATTTATCTTTAAATTAACAAAAAATACTTTTGTCAACTATCTTTGGTTTTTTATTAAACTCAGATGAAGCAAAAAGTTTGGATGTAACCAGAACTATTTCTCAGAGTCCCATCCTCTTGGGTGGGGGGGGGGTGGGGCGCAGTGCTTAGTGAATCATTACTGTGCTACTTGGGAAATTTTAGGAAAGTTTTTTGCATATTTTTGAACTCCTTGAGAGCACTGAGGTAATTTATCACACAGAAAGGCTTTGCGTATGGAAAAGCCTGCTCTGCTCTGTACCCATCAGAGGAGTTATTGTGTCTGTACATGGGGCAGAACGCTAAATGTGCTTCTAGGGTGAATCTGGGGATTTGATTTCTGATCTCTGAACAGGCCTAACTGTTCCCTGCTAAAGGAGAAGCATAATCTCTCCCCTTGGTGTCTACTTGGTTCATGTGTCAGCGTCATATGCTGTGTATTGGATGGACAGCTTGGAACGGTAGAGTGATCTGTAGAGACTTAGACGTGGCGTCCAGACTCAACATTTAGAGGACCTGACGATTTTAGCTTGCCAGTTCCCTCCTCTAAAACTCACTTGCATATTGTGATGCACCCTTCTTTATCTTTTATAACCCAAAGACGCATAATGTGCCCAGTCTGATCCTCAGAACATAATGGCCAGGAACCCACTTGTCATGGTAGTAAGGGATCTAAGAGGTATTTCCCTTCTAAATTAACCTTCTGCATCTTGCTTGGAGAAGGAACCTTGTTCAGTTTGGTCTAATTTCAGACAGCTAATTTTGGCAGTATAGAGTGGACTGGCATAGCATGGCATGTCCAAAAGGGAGGGGGACAAAGTCCCCAGCTTTCACCAGAGGCATGTGTATGAGGAAAGTTTCTTGTCCTAGAGACAGTGGTTGTTTGGGAATGGATTCTCTTGTGTCCAGAATTTCAGCCATTGAGAGGGATCCTCCACCTATGGTTGAAGCCTCACTAGTCCCTGTGCCTGCCTCTTCATAGGGCATCAAAATGCCACAATGTGTTGAAGAGGATGTGTAATGCACGCTCCCTAGGAAAGAAAAGACTTGAAAAACCTGCCAAGATTAAAGACATAGGCCATATCTATAGGATCAGTGTTGAGGCTGATGATGGTCAATGCTTAGAGCCCGGCAGAGATGGAGGCCATCTATGCCACCCGCTAAGATGAGCCCTGGGAAGGAGTCAGAGTCACATACACCCTTGCAGGGTCTTCATACCTGCTGTCCCTGAGCACTGGCTGTTCCAACTCATGTGATTTACTCTAAGATTACAGCCACAGTTCTTTCCTAGGGAAGACTCTGGTCCAGAGTCTCTGGATCTGAATTGCCTCACCCATCAGCAAGTTAAAGACCCAGAATCACATTTTGTCCTTCCCCCTTGTAAGCATTTCTGGTCTGAAGGTCAATGTACATTTCATTTCTTGCAGTTAAGAAGATGAGTGGAGCATGTATTTGCATAACTAAGATTTTTACTCAACAAGAGTATTTGTTTTAGGGTTATGCCTTAGATATGAATGTCATTGATCCCTGGCTAGTAGAACTTCTCACTGAGAGTTCACTGGATCCTGAGGATCCCAACTCAGTCTGTAGATTAATCCATGGATAGATCCATAATTCAGTGACATTAATGGCAGGTGATAGGAACTTTGGAGTATGTGTCTTATTGGAGGAAGTATTGGCAGTATATCCTTGAGGATACATTGTGTTACTGTGCCCTGGGTTTCTGTGTCTCTTTATGCTTCTTGGATGCCACAAGGTGAATAGGCTTTTGCTTTACCTGCTGAATGCTTACTTGCTGCAGGCCTGATATCAATAGAACCATATATTGGCTCAACAGTGAAAAAGCTAACACACACACATACACACACACACACACACACACACACACACACACACACACACACAGAGCAATTCACTGTCGTTACATAAAAAAAGCCAATATTTTTGGTAGAGGAACCAGATATCCAATTCAGGAGGCGCCTGCCTCTGGCAGGAAAGTTTGTTTCATAGTGTCTGCAAGAATGAGAGGGATAGTGAACAGAATGCTTAGTGAACAAAATGCTAAGCCAATTTAAAGCAACTAGCCATCCCAGTTTGCCTGGGGACCAGTGGGCTTCTTGAGACGAGAAAAATTTGATGCTTGAAGTAGGAAAGTTCTGGATAAATTAGGATTTGACAAGTGTCTAGCTCTGTCTTCCTTGTGTGCCTTACAGTTGCCCATGTTCTTGATGAAGGTTGTTCTACCAGCCACTGCTATTTGGTCTCATAACCTAAAGCTTCATGAAACATCTTATGTCATCCACATCTGTTTTTAGAAGGATTCTTGCACATTGCTCTTAGAACACACACTAAACACACACTTACATCAATACTTTATAGACCAAGTGGTTTATTCACAAATAATATTATCTTCCACATGACAAATATCACGATCTCCTTTTGTTCTATTTCATCTGTTCTCACCATCTCTCTCTCCGAGAGACGTTTGGTGGAAGAAACTTTTCTAACAAAGGAAAATGTGCAAAAAGAAACATTAATGCCCACAGAGTACTCATTTAGGGTTGGAGAATGCAGATACACAGTAGATAGTGAATACCACCGCCCAGTACTGCTCATGAGCACATACTGCTGTTTTCCCAGTGATCTGTTTCCGTGTCGGTTTTATATTAGTCCTTTCCAAGTGTACAAATCCATTCATTTCAAACATCTCCTTGCATCAGGCTTGTGTCTCTCATGCCCCCACTAGCATAGTGGCTGTATGGGACATCAGACCTTCTGTATCTGCTCTGCTTTTTCATTGTGTAATGAGAAGTTTAAGCTGTTGGGCAGGAGCTGAGGCACATGGGCAAATTTCAGGGTCCTTTTTGAATCTCTAGAAGGCATTGTCATCAAAACATTGCAGGTTGGGTTGGCATTCTCTGCTAGTTTAAAAGTCCAAATACCATGACCATGAGCTCCTTGATGTCTGGACCTAAGAACACTCCAGATGATCAACCATTAAAGGACTCTCACTATTTATCTCTTACATATTTCAGTGATGAGAACACTCTAAATCTAATTTTAGCTCAGTAAAATTTCTATTCTGGTGAAGTATTTTGATACTTGTTTTAAATGACTATTTTTAACAGTGAGATTCTTTTTTCTCGTAATAGATTCCAAGAATCCTGAGTTAATCATCCATAACAGAATTCTCTGAATTCTTTTGCTAGGCCTGATGAGAAAACTTTAAAGAGTATCCTTATTCAGTCATTGCTTTGCATTTTAGTTACCTTAAATTATATTTTCCTTGGAAGCAGTTTTTTTGTTCCTTAAATGAGGTGAAGCTGCATTTGAATTAACCACGTATCAGATGCTAACCACTGTTTTAGGAGAAATGACTGACATCACAAAGGTCAAGAGAGAACTTGTCTATAACCAGACAGGTTGATCTTGAGTTTGAGGAAGACCTTGACTACCCAGCGGAACCATCTCAAAAGACAAAAACATGTAACAGTTTAAAGCTATGGAATCTTTTCTTTCATACTCTCAGAGGATGATGAAGACCACAGATTTTCTTGAACATCTAGTTGCAGGAGAATCTTAGCATTTTCTTAGTAGACATGAACGCTTGCATTTAAATCAAATGTTGTGTAGTAAGTGTAGTCTAAGTTTGTGTTCCTCAGAGTAGAACTGAAGTTCAAGTTGTAGACTCACAGTCCTGATCTTTTCCAAACCATAACCATTTCCTATACTATTGATGAGGTTTTCAATCTCAGATCTCTGGCCGCTACAAAGTAATGTCTTCTGCACCTGGCTCTTAAATGAGTTTTGTAGATACCTAGCATACAAAGGAGCCTCTTTTGTGAAACATACAGACGGCCCCTTAGTTTGCAGACAGAAATTACATTTAAGATTGCACGCATTTACATCTCTAGGTTTAAGCATATTGTTTAAAAGTGTAACTTGCTTTAGAGATGAGCCTTGCAAGCTGGCAAGTTGACTGAGAAAGCACGAGGAACAGCTCAGGAAGGGTGCTACTGCATAGCTGCTTTTTCACTTTTTCCTATTTCCATATGTTGGTTTGGGTCTTCTGTTAGGAGAGCTGCTCTGTGCAGGATGGAGACTACTGGATGCTCCTGCTTTCAAAACCATGTTATTCATACTAATTCCAGATGTCCAAACTCTTCAAGAAGAAATTAGGTCTTTGTGCTAAATTTTTTCTTTTTGCCTTATTTGATTAAATATCACTGTCATTTTCTGTGTGCATCTATCACTAACAGCTTTTTCTTCTGTTTCCAGGTTGTAAAGAGAGAGGTCTTTGGGAATGTCCATCCAATAAGCAATGCCTGAAGCATACATTGATCTGTGATGGATTTCCAGACTGCCCTGACAGCATGGATGAAAAAAACTGCTGTAAGTGCCTTCATGAATTTGTTAACAGTGTTTTTTTTTTTTTTTTAATTTTAAATAACCATTGTCTCATTCTAAATATAAGCTAGAAATTTGGAGATACATATCTAAAGATTTTAGTTTGTTTAGTTCTTTTGACTAAAGTTATGTCTATAAAAGCATATATTCCAAGAAGACAAATGCCTATAAAATACATACACATATTATTCTAACAATATGGAAACATTAAAATACGTTAAATTAAACATTAAATTCAAAAATGGAAGACATAAAATAAGATGAAGCGATATATCAACATTAAACGCACACTACTGAAGAATAATGTGACCTGGGTTTATCACATATCTTTAATTGATGTGTTAGTTTCCCATTAGTTAATAGGACACCTGAGAGAATCAGTTTAAGAAGTTAGGTTTATTTTGGTTCAGACTGCAAGATGTCCCTCACAGCTTCACTTTTTAAACAGCAGTTCTTCAGCTTTCCAATAGCCCCACAGAATTGAGACTTAAGAGATGTGCTTCAAAGGACACTGATCCCAAACACGGCAACTGAGTAAAGGAAAATATATAATAGCATGTGCACTGAGTTTTAGAGGTAACTATACATACATGAAGAAAACATCAGAAGACCATTAAAATTTTACACTTATCTCATGGTGGTTTTGAAATCTTTTATGTCTAATGGATGTGCGGTCATTATCTTTAGAACTAGTTAAATTTTTCTTAAGGTATTTTACTTATAAGTAACAGAAAATTCAACTCAAAAATAACAAAACAGAAGACATTTACTTTTATGTGCATCAGTCACGTCTTATTATAGTAAAAGTCACTTTAGAGGGAATCCTTGAGGCTATAGTAGAAATACATCATCTTGTCTGCGACTCCTTTATTTTAGCTTGACCTCAGCCTTAATGAGTGACAATTCAAGAGCACCTGAGTTGAAGAGCTGCCTTGATCATATTCTGTAGGAAGAAGAGGGGATTTTGCTCCTTTCTCTGGAATATCACTAAGGAATTCCCTGTAGGTCAACACTGGGCAGAGTCACAGCCTGTAGTAAGGGACCTTTGTGTACATTAGAAAGACATTCGCTACAGACAAGCAAAGCACAGCCCTAGGCTGGGATTAGAAGAGGCTGTCTCCTCCAGTTTGGCTCAGTTCCAGACTAAGGCACGTGGCCTGGCCAGCAGAGTTTGGGTGGGTGCTATTTTGCTATGCATCAATCATAAAATAATAGATGGAGGGTCTGTTATGAGATCACTTTTAATCCTGGACTAATGATTACTCTCAGATAAGAAGAGTCAGAAAAATGCCATGCCGATGTTAAACTAATCAAGACCTTCCTCTGGGGCTTGGGATGGCTGGTATGGAGCCCTGGACAAAATCAGGTTTCCTTTTCACGGAAGGAAGAAGGGAAATGGAGGCTAAGTAGGCAATCAAGGAGATTTACTGTAATTTTAAAAATCCAAGAGAGATTTATACATGACTCAGAGAGTAATGTAATAGAAGGAGCCCTAAAAAAAATCTGTCTATGTGAACAGAGCTCACTTTCTCCCTGTGGTCTCTTCCATCTGCTCTTTCAACTACTTCTGTCTTCTCCCTTCCTGGTACCCCTACCAGCATTTTGCCAGGATGATGAGTTGGAATGTGCCAACCATGAGTGTGTGCCACGTGACCTCTGGTGTGATGGAAGGGCCGACTGCTCCGACAGTTCAGATGAATGGGACTGTGGTAAGCTGCTGGGCCCGGCCATCCGCCCTGCACTAACATGCCTGCAAGTCATTTAAGCTAAATGAATTCTAAATTACTTCATGGGTTTTACCAACCAAGTTCATCTATTTTGTTTTACTGTTATAAACGCTGACATTAGTGATTCATGGGTGTTATTTCTAAACAACAGAGAATTCCCCTCAGGTTACTTCTCTGTTTGAAATGTCTATGTTATATGTATAACATTTTGCATTTAAATGTTTGGAAGCATGACATTTTTTGACTTAGATTTTATTTATCCCATAACTTCAATAGTGATGAATAATCAGTCATTCTTGGATCATTTGCATCTTCTGGAGTAAGAATAGAAAATGGCCTCTGCATATGCTCTGTGTCTTGCTCTTCATCCAGATGGAATTTCTAACTGTCTAGTTCCTGCCATGGGCAGGACTTGAAGGCATCTCCCACAAGCACAACCAGTGTGGTAGTTTGTATTCTTGAATGTCTAATTAATTACCTCATTCTACACACATCACTCCCCCAACTCACTCAGCTCCTACCTTTTGTAGTCGTTTGTAATCCTCTGGCCAAATCACAAGTTTCCTGTGTGCCGTGATCAGGTTCATAGTGCTCCACAAGTGATCTGTGGCTGACCCAGGGCAGAGGCTGGGGATTTGCACATATACCACGTCAATCCTAAATTAGAACAGCTCTCATGTACCTGCATTTTCAAACGCTAAGAAAATGAATGGAGCTTTGAACAGCTCCTTGCA
Source organism: Cricetomys ansorgei (assembly GCA_026225945.1). Lineage (NCBI taxonomy): Eukaryota > Metazoa > Chordata > Mammalia > Rodentia > Nesomyidae > Cricetomys > Cricetomys ansorgei. The sequence goes on along the minus strand of JAMJFZ010001868.1, from coordinate 7,821,068 downwards.
ATTCATTCTGCAGATCCCTGGCTAAGTTCAAGGCATAGGGCGCTGCCTCTGGCCATCTTCTAACTCATAAAGAAAAGTCAGGGACCGCCTGTCTCTTTCACTAGAGTCTGAAATGCTTTTGAAAGCAGAGAATATATGTAATTCATTTTTTTCAGTCTCCTGTCACATTGATGGAGCCGTGATTTGCACATAGGGTCAACCCCAGGTGGTTCTCAACTAAAATAAACACAAATGAATGTGTGTAATCAAGGCAAAGGCATACAAACTTATGGCCTCAGGAGAAGTGTTTTTAATTAGGCTTTCTCGCATTTTTTCCCCTTAGTGACCCTCTCTAAAAATGGGAGCTCCTCATTCCTGACTGTCCACAGATCTGCAACAGAACACCACGTGTGTGCTGACGGCTGGCAAGAGTCGTTGTGTCAGTTGGCCTGCAGGCAGATGGGTTTAGGGTAAGGTCAGTAGTTTATAGCACTGATGAGTTTCTCAGAGAGCTCCATGGACTTTAGCAGTAATATCTTCCTTATGAATGACGGAGAACTGGGAAAAAAGAGCCTTCCAAAATCCTGGAAATGAATCTGGTGTGAGGGACTCATTTAATTCTAGGCACCTGCTCTGAAGAATGTGGGCTGCAAGCCTGTTATGGTGATGCCTCAAAAGTAAATGAAGTAATTGTATTCTAAGCACTTCTGAAATGGAATATGTTCAGAATTTATAAAAGCATTAAGATGGCCTTCTCCTGGACGGAAAACTCTCTACCACCCCTCCCTCAAGGTTATTGAAAAAAATTTTTTTTAAAAACAAGCTGAGAAATAGAAGTCAAAGCTTCTGGTATGCCTATTTATCCTAAGTAATACAAGAAATGCACACCAAAGAGTAATTCACCAGTTTTGCTTTTTAGTAGGATGAAAAGACACAGTCTGGCTTTTACATAATCAGGCTGAAATGGACAATTTGAAATGTGGGGGCACATTTCTCTGTGAGGTGTTGGGGCCCTGAGAAAGAAGAATCAATATTCTGCACCACCACAGATATGCACGGGAAGATCTGCACACATGTGTCTGTTATGTTACTTACATGGCCCTTTGATTTATCATGGTAATGATATACTGAGATGCAAGAGTGAATATAGACAGGAAAGAAGTAAAAGATAAGGGAGTCACAAAATTCTAGACCTAACATCCAGAGCTGATGGCATGTCCCAGGATCCACTGGGCAAATGAAGACTGCGTACAATAGTGAGCCTTCAACGCAGCAACCGGCTGCATGTTTTTGCTACCCCGTTGTAAAGAGTCATAGCATAGCCAACATCTTGAGCCCGTTTCTCCCAGGTGAAGACCCACATCTCTGGAAATTCGAGTCACTGGCACTAATTTATAGTAAAATAATTTTAATCATCCTAGATGAGAAAAATTATAGCTGCCATGATCCATTAAACTCTTGTCCATTCTCACAATTTTTTATTGTGTCTAAATGAAATGGGATATGATTTTGATTAGATAAATGAAAAACCCTTTGAAAGTGCTTATTTTGGGTCTCTCTCCAAGAGCGAGGGATATTTCTTAATATGAAAATTCAATTACATAATGAGATTTAGCTCTACTGAGAGTTCTGAGGGAAAATCAGACCCGCAAAGATTTACAACTAGAAAAACAGTTTTGACAAGCCACCTTAAATGTAGTGGTTGGACTGCGAATAGAAGAGATCAGTTTTTAAAAGCTCACTTCATCTTTTCTGTTTTTCTCGCATATTAGATTTTTATTAAGTTAGAATACATGTAACAAGTTTGATTACTTCAGTAGCATTTGGAATCCGCACGGTATTGCACAACTGTCTTTACTGTCTAGGTCTAGAACATTTGGGTCACCACAAAAGGAAATTATGTGTCTATATGTAGTCACTCTCAGTGGTCCTCCAGACTCATAAGTTCATCTGCTTCCCATCTCTATGCAATTCACTAGTATTCTGGATGTTTCCAGAAGGACGCATATAGTATGTGAAGCATGTATATGTATATAGTATACATATATATTTTTGTCTAGATAGTATCCTCAGGATTTGTGTTACAGTATGTACTAACTCTTCATTATTGTTCATAGCTAAATAATATTTCATTGAATTGTTACACCTCATTTAGACCACTAGAGGTGGTCACACTTCAGGAGTTATACCACATTTAATTATCCCTTCAGACATTTAGGTTCTTCCTTCCTTCCTTCCTTCCTTCCTTCCTTCCTTCCTTCCTTCCTTCCTTCCTTCCTTCCTTCCCTCCCTCCCTCCTCCCTCTCTCTTTCTTTCTTTCTCTTTCTTCCTTTCCTTCTTTCCTTCTTTCCTTCTTTCTTTCTTTCTTTCTTTCTTTCTTTCTTTCTTTCCTTCTTCTTTTTCTTTCTTTCTTTCTTTCTTTCTTTCTTTCTTTCTTTCTTTCTTTCTTTCTTTCTTTCTTTCTTTCTTTCTTTCTTTCTTTCTTTCTTTCTTTCTTTCTTTCTTTCTTTCTTTCTTTCTTTCTTTCTTTTTTTTTGTGATTTAGAAATAATTTCTTTTACCAGATATGATACTGAATATCTACAATCCTAACACTCAGGAAATATAGACAGAAGGATTATTTCAACTTTGAAGTCATCCTGGTGTGTGCTTCAAGGGCAGCTAGGTCTATAGAGGTACTCTTTAAAAAAAGAATTATTGATTGCATTTTCCCCATTTTATTGACTCTGAAGGTAAAATGTTAATGTTTTAGGTATTTAAAGCCCCAATAGACATATGGATGCTTTCATTTTTAAGTGCTTTATTTCACTGAAAGACAAGGACAATCTTAGGTAGAAAGAGTCAAAAAGCCATAATTGTTATCATAACTGAATTTTTGGGTAAATGACTAGATAGTATCCGGTTATCTGAGACTGGTTTCAGGTATACTTGTTGGTTTATTTTATTGGCTTGTAGACTGACAGAGATACAAGGAGGCTGAATAGGGGAGGAACAGACAAAAGGCAGGCAAGGGTACATTCCTGATCTGAGGACGGGCTGCTTTGGGGACTTGCTGTTTCCTGGGTCTCTACAGACCAGCTGTGTTGTGAAATTCACACTTCTGCTGCTGATGCCTCAAAGAAGCTTTAAAGTAACCCTTCATCTTTGAGTCAAAGTCCTTGATTGCAGAGGAGGCTTTTTGACCATGATTGGCCCACATTCTGGGTAGGGGGAGGAGCAAGGAGAATGACTTTCCTTCTTAGTTTTCAGAATGGAGTGCCCCCTCCACTGGCCAGCCTGTAGCTTTCAATATATTCTGCATCAAAAACGTTGAGGCTTAAAAAACAACTCCTAATTCCTTCTGTTCACCTTCCATCTTCTAATTTTGTTTTGTGGAGCGTGTGCTTATGAGCCTTGATCTAGACCAGGCGTTGTGTAGAGGGTGCTGAGGGGAGCATCACCATCAGGGCTGACGGTGTAGTAGGGAACACATTTGGGAGAGAAACAAAGGACATAAAGGGACATTTCATTTTCTTTATTTGACAATGGCGTAAATTAGAGCAGAGCTCACGGCATTCTATTAAAAGTATATAAAGAGAAAATACTTAGCTCCGAGCCTTGCAAGGATTCATTCTGTAAGCACAGACTAAAAAACAGCACTGTCATGTAGTGTCCAGAGCTAACTCACCCTTCCTCTAAGGAGGAGATTCATTGACTTTGGTGGGTACATTTTCATAAAAAATTCATTCTTATGCCAAATGTTTTCAGGGATTGCACAGCAATATTTCTGGTAGAAGGAATAGATTAAAAATGTGTCGTGGGCTTTCGTTTAGATTCAAATTCTGCTCTCCATGTCTTAGCACAAAAATGGCAGACCCATAATTAATTATTTGTCCAAGTGAACAGATGTAATGTTTTTGTTGAATCTGAAGACTTACTCTCATCTGTTGATTCTTCCAGATTCACCCCAGGTTGGAAACACAATGTTTTGCCAGTTAGACAAAGGCATAAATCAAGCCCCTGAGTTCTTCTGACAGCGTATCAACTTCTACTTATAGATCAAAAACATATGCACATGCATTTAATGAACAATACAAATCCAAGCTCATTCTGCCCTCTAATCCTTGCCAAATGCAGGGTTGAGACATCTGGCATTTGAGGATAAGTTTAGGGGAATGTGACCTTCCATGTCTCCTGGCTCTGTAAATTCTATCTCACAGAACATAAGCTCATCTGGAAAACCATGTCTTGGATCTATTTGATTAGCTAAATTTCCTTCATTGAGTTAACTACAATTTGATTTTTTTCCCTTAGTCTTTGAAAGTTAGTTAATAGAAAAAAAAAACATTCTTTTGGAGAATGTTTCTATATCTTGGGCAAAACCAATTAAAGACGCCACATATTGTGCTCTCTAGTAGTCTCTAGTAGTCCCTGATAGATTGGTGTTGGCATTGGCTTCTGACGTTTACTCCCTGGGAAAGTTCCCTTTGTTGTGTAAGAACTGTTTGCTGCAGGATGGCTGCCTTACACAAAACTTGAAAGGTCTGCATTCGCTGCAGATTGAAGTCCAGCCTGGTCTTCCGCTTTCATGCATGTGAACTCTGGATAAGCAGCTCATGATAGTTTTCAAAGATTGGCTTTGAAGATAGTTTGCTTATCATAAAATTTACCCTTTCTATTGGTACTATTGCATTGCTTTTACACTGTTCACAAAGTTATATACGCAGCACTGATTGATCTGAAATACTTTTATTAACCCAACCCCATTCAACCTCCCACCCCCAAACAAAAACCCCAGCCAGTTTTCATTTATTCCGCTTTCAGCCCCTGACGACTACTAATCCACGTTTAACCTCTGTGGACTTTCCTACGCAGCACATTTCCCATAAGCAGAATCATATAATACCTGTTTTTGTGTCTCGCTTCTTCCATTTAGCACAGTGTTTTGCAGATTCATCCATATTGTTGACTTATGGTGCTGCAATAAACAGTCAGCTGCAAGCCTTTGCATGAGCGTACATTTCTTGGGTCACGAGTATTCAGAACCAGAGTTACTAGAGCAAATGATAACAAATTTAATTTTTTAAAAAAGAGCTGCCAAACTCTTTTCCAAAGGGGTCACATCATTTTATACTCCTACCACCGAAGTATGAGTTATAATTCCTTTATATTCTTGTCAACTCTGTTAAGTACTTTTTTGATAGTCAGCCTAGTGGGAATGGAATATATTTTCACTGTGATACTGATTTGCATTTCCATAATTACTAATGATGTCCAACACATTTTTTTAGTCTTTCTTTTCTGCCTTAGATAATTAGAAAAGATGGAACTCTTTATCCTTAAGGATGCACTTGTTTTCATTTTGCATGTATTAATGTTGCTTGTATATATGTTTATGTACCATGTGTATGACTGGTGCCCATGGAAACCAGAAAAGGATGTCAGATCCCCTGGAACTGTAGTTAATAGACCATTGTGAGTCACCACGTGGGTGTTGGGAACTGAACAGGGGTCCTCTGCAAAGGCAACAAGTGTTCTTAATCACTGAGCCATCTCTCCAGACCTAGATTTCTTTTTTATTAATTAGTTATCTGAAAAATTCACACATGAGTACTTTGATCACATTTTATCTCATTGTCTTATTTTGTGTTTATTGACTGGGGAAAATCACCCTACATCACATAATCCGAGGGTTTTTTACTCCTTGAAAAAAAAATTACGTACAGTTCTGAGTAAATGTTTGCATGTCAAAGTAGAAGCCACATGAAGCAAGCCCTGGAGTATTACAGCCTTCACGTGTCAGCTCTGGAGCATTTCTGGCAGTCTTGTGCTGTATGCACAGGGAGCTAATTCCTTATACAATCTGAAGGGGTTGGTGGTTAAACACCTCAGTGGAAAGAAAACATAGAGTTCAGTGTGTGTGTGTGTGTGTGTGTGTAGTGTTTCCTAGAATGTTGTATTTTGGGTAAAAAAAAACCAGTAATTTTCATGAAATGGTACCCATAGGAAGATGATCTTTTTTAAAAGTTCTCCCATGAGACTACTTGATATTAGCTTTGAAAACAAAAGTATTCCTCTTGTCATGAGAACGTATGTTTATGGCCACTAATGGTAAGCTCTGCCCAGAATTTGGATCTCTATTAGCAAACTGAATTTCAAAGTGTGTCAGTTGAGTCTGTGAATAATTTATGAAATTAAGTGGAAACTTCTCAGTAAGATTATTATTATTATTATTGATTATTAACTACATTGGAACAAGGCTGGATCTTAAGCTAATCAGATTTGATTTTCTCTCCTATTACATTTGGTTGCAAACAACTCATCATTAAAAATAGATTCCCACCAGTGCTTATCAAATAAAAAACAGCTTCCCTGAGTTCTCTAGAACCAAGTACTGTCCAGAGCCAGCCTTAACCCTTCTAGTTTTGACCCCAGTAATAGCAGGATCATTGTGAGCCATGAAATTCATTCAGGATCAGGAATGATGTTGATCCACACAAATCTCCTGGGATATCAGATTCCCAGGCCATTCCAATGAGCAGAGTGTAGTGGAACACTTGGAAGAAGTTTTTGATATTTTGGTTTCTTTAAAAACGCAAAATGGTGCTTGGATTAGGTTTGCGTTCCACCCCAGGTGTGGTGGGTTAGATGCGTTGTTTATGAGCTGGATTTGGACTGCTTGGTGCAGGTGGCTATAATTTAGTTAAGTGCAGTTGTTCTGGCAGGTGTAGCTTGTTTTGGGGGTTGCCTGCCAAATGGGTTGATGGGAACTTTTGGCTTAGGGTATAAAAAATCTGAAGCCCCAAGAGTCGGAGTGGGTGTTGATTGGTGGTTTATTGGTTGGATTAAATGTGTTAATTCTTAAAAGAACAAAGGTTGGAGGGATTGAGTTTACAGACCATGAGCTGAGACGCTAGTCTGACTCACTGTCAGCTAGTCTTTTTCAAGCTTAGGACAGCCTGAAAGAGGCTGTGACGATTTCTACCTTTCTCTCTTTCTCTATCAAGGCTGCTGCAAAAACAGTGAAAATTTCTTTCTATCCTTCCTTTCACTTTCCCTAAATAGAGGGTAAAAGACTGTAGCTTACTGCTACACTCGAGCATTGGCTTGGACATGAATATGGATGAGCTATGGGAAGATAAGCACACGGTACTACTTGAGTGACCTTCCGTACGTGACCCAAGAGGACTTGTTTCTGCTGTAAGTTGTTAGATAGCAGCATCCTTTTGAAATGGCACCAGGAAACTCCTAGTGATAGCTTAATCTCAGATCTTAAGTCTTCTTCATGTTGTCTTTAAAAATTACCTCCAGGTCAGCAGTCATGTACCGCCTTCATCTCAAACCGATCTGCCTTTTCTTTCCATATTGAAATCTGAGTAGACGGTTCAGTTTTCTTATTCTAGAATTTTATAAAATGTCAATCCCTCTATCCTCTACCTGTCTTTGAACATTTTCTACTTCTTCACTGAATATTAGACACACTGATCTTATTACTGATGTTCTAGCACTGCACATTTCTTCCAACCAGGGCAGCTTTCCCCCCCTGGTCTTTCTGCCCGGAATTCTGACCACCAGGTCTTCACCTAAGCCCCTAACCCCGCCATCACTCACACCTTGGCTCCCGATACTCGGCTCAGAGATACTTTCTGATCGTAGCTGTGGCCTTCACTCTACCACATTTCCCCTGTTTTTTGAGGCCCTTATCCAGTACTTCAGATAACTTATAAAAACAAGCTCTAGTCTGTTTCTCTCACTGAAATAATAGACACTAATTTATTATTTCTATTCCCATTTTACCATATTAACTCATAGTCCACATGACTATGTTGGTTATTTAAACTCTCTTAAAGTAATATTTGTTCTTGAGCTCCGAATTATCTGATAGTTAGCAGTACCAGTTTGAAACTACTGGTTAACCCATTTAATAAACAAATATAAATCAAGTTGAATTTTAACACCCTCTCTTAATCTTTTTACATTATTCAAAAACCAACATACAAAGGACTGAGTAGATTTCTAATTCCCGGGAGCAGGAATCTCTTGAAATAAAATCTTCCAGTTAATGTCCCAGTAGAAGGCAAATCTCTTATCCTCATTATTTTTTGGAACACACATCCCTTGCTTTTCCTGTACTTCTTTCACTTTCCATTTACCCTAGGAAGACAAATGCGTGCTAATGTCTTTGAACATGATCTTCTCTTCTTGGCTGGGGTGAAGGTACATTAATCAAAACTAGAGGAAAGCACCTCACTCCCAGGTTCCTGTGAGTGGCATGGAGAGGCTTAAATTTCTCCAGTTGTTGCAGTCAGACCTGGGGGAAGCTCCTTTCCTTTTTGGCCACAATATTGATTGAATGTTTAGTTTATTGCTATCAGGAAACCAGTATCCCGACTTGTAGAAAAGTCAGCTGAGGACAAGGAAATCGTTACTTCATCTTCCTCCCTCCCTTGCTCCAGAAGGAAATGGAGCTGAGAGATGCAGAGCCTGGAGGATACTTGGTTCCCCAGCACCAGCTGTTTGAAAGATGAGCACACACCCTTTGGAGGCTGTTCTCTCCAGTTTGACACCCAGGCATCGCGAGATTCTTCATCTAGCGAGCCCCATGTCGTTTACATAACTTACTTGAATCAAGAAGTATACGTGTTGGAAGCGTTTTCTATGCTTCCGAAAGCCTCAGAAGAAGGAAGCGAAAGGTGTCTTAGGAGATAAGGCGCTTCTGTTAGGAAGCTAAGTTTTACTCGTGTTTGTAGCCCCTGATGAAAAAAACGGCACACTGAACTAGAAACTGGTAATCTCTAGTTTTAAGCAACAATAAAAATAAGCTGCAAAGTGATGGTCGTTTTCTTTAAAACCAAAACCAAGGTGCCATCAATAAAATGCTCAGCCACTATCTGGTAAGAAGGAAAAGTGACGTCCCAGTTTCTTTCTATCTAGGTGATCTTTTCTAAATTTTCCTAAGTTATCAGAAAAAGAGAAGGGATTTTTCCAACTAAATATCCAGAAAGGCAGAAAATATATTTACAAAAAAATGTACTTATCACTTGACACAACTTACTCAGTTTTGTAATGCTGAGTTTTATTATCAAATGACATCTAAATTCATGATGTTTATGACTGATTGCTGTTTATAACTTAACAGTGTTAAATTATGTTGTTAATATTGGAATATTGCTAAATATTATTCAATTGATAGTTATGACTAATAAGAATTTTACTTCAATTATAAATTTTACAACTTTTCATACTGAAATGGATTAAATACTTATTGTATTTAATATTGTGACATGTGAATACTTTAATTGAATGCTATAGTGTAATACCTCTCCTCTCTTTCCTTAAAAGTAGTTTTATCATTTGTACCTCTAAATTATGTTCAGTATGCTTATTATATTCCACCTCCAAAATAGGCAAATAGATTGTAAGACGAGAAAACTATACGTTTTCAGTTGGAATTTCAAGAAAAGTATATGTATGTATGTATGTATGTACACATATATATACATACACACACATATGTATATACACAAACACACACACACACAAATATATGTTTGTTTTTGTTGAGACAGATTCTCTGTTGTAACTCTGGCTGTCCTAGAATTTACCCTGTAGACCAGGCTGGTTTGAATTCACAGACATCTGCCTACCTCTGCCTCCCAAGTGCTGGGATTAAAGGCATGTGCCACCACTGCCTGGCTAAAAGTATATACATTTTTTAAATTATGAATTTACTAGGAAGATAAACTCAGACTTTATGCCCTGTTCCAAACATTTATTTTGGAGAGAGCTATGCTGTAGTAAATGTAAGCTGAGCTTTTGTCTAAACAGACAAATGATTCAATAGTAGTGTTCATTCATGTTTATCTGAAACCCATTAATGGCATTCTGTCAAAATCTCTAGCTCATCCTTTAGTTTGATCAGTAACTTTCCAGATTTCAATTATTTATCTTGTAATAGGCCCAGAGCACTGTGCTACCTTAAGTTTTGTATCTACAAAATAGGACCCAAATAAGGATAATGATATGATAGGGTCCAAGAAATTATTCTGGAAACTGGATTCTAAATATTCTCATGGAAATACTCCATTCTGAAGAGGATACTTGGAAAGGCAAAAAGCTGAGCCTGTCTCCTACACAGGTGCTTGTATTTCAGTACCAGCTCTTAAGCACTGAGGGGGAACAATGGGGTTCTTCTTCTCCAGCAACAGATACACTAGAGAACAGAATTTGTCCTGTGGACTTGTTTGAGCTATTGCTACTCTCTTGTTGTCTACATATAGGGCCCCTGGCTTTTGGAGACTTGTGCTCATTTGCGTTTTTAAAATAAGCAAGTCTAGTTATAACATGATTGTGGGGTACTGGTTATTACATACCAAGCCCACTGATGAAAATGGAACCAGACTGGGCCGAATTGTCTAGTGATCTGATGACAGTTCCTTTCAGAGAATCAGGATGAGACTGAGGGCTATAGTTCAGCAGTTAAATGTTTGACTAGCACACATGAGATTTGATGCCTGCTTCAAAACAAAACAAAATATCATGTCAGGATGTTTCAGAATGCTGAATAAGTTTTGCCATCTCATTTCAACAAGAGGAAAATCATATATTTGTGTATATGTTTTTCAGTGGTACAAATCCTGGTGAGTAATACTTTTGTTTCTTTGTGGAGTACAGTTGCCTTGGTTTCTACAGGGTATTGATTCTAGGATCTCAGCTCTGTGGATACTTAAAGATCTTTACAAAAATGATATATTATTTGCATGACACCTAGGCATGACCTTCTACATGTTTAAATTACATCTAGTTACTAATACCTTAGTTACCAGTGTAGATGTTGTGTAAATATTTGTTATTTCATGGGCTTAAAGAGTAATGTCAGAAGTGTACAGATGTAATCTTCACATCTGGATGTTTCTCTTCTTCTACTTGGTGCATCTCCAAGGTGGAACTCGCTAACACTGAGAGTCAACCATAGTATCTTTGGGCTCAGAGTAGAGAGGTTTGGTCCTTTCTTCTCAACAATCCCTTTCCTCTATTCTTGTTGTTTTGTTTGGTTTTGTGATTTGCTGATTTTCACTAGAGCCATCTGTGTAACCATGGATTTGGTACTGCCCACTGGAGCCTGGCAGACTCACTCTTGTTACAAGACAGAAAACAATGACTGCCCCAGAATCCAAGAGGGATCATGACCACAAGGGCCATGTCATGGCCAGAAGATAGCATTTTTACAGCCCTTCTCCCTATCTACTAGCTCGTACCATTCTTGTACCCCCTCTACTGTAACGCTCCCTGAGTCCTAAAGGTCCTGTTGGGGACTGACCATTCAACTGTCATTTATTCTCAGCATCTAGAGCAGCCACGAGGCTCTGTATGCCCTCTGTTCTTTGCAGAGAAACACTCATCTGAATAAGGTTCTGAGGAGGATTTTAGACACACATATTCTTGATACATGTTCTTGATATATTGGAGCTGCTGTTAGAAAGAAAATTTATAATATTAACCATACATTTAAAGTGGTGCTTGGTCATATTATTTTTTCCAAATTTATACTAAAATTGTTCTTGTGTCTGGAGGCAAAGGTAAAACAAAATATATTTGGGATGGTAACTGCTGAAATTTTGCTAAAATACTAAAAAATTAGAATCAACACTGATATAGTAAAGAAACACACACACACACACACACTCAACACCACTGTGCAGTTTCTAAAGATTGTTGCATGCCCTGTGAATAAGAGGATCGTGTGATTCTTACTGTGTAAAATGTGGAACTCAGGCATAAACCCTGGTGGTTCTGTTACCAGCTCTGCCATCTGCTGCCTGGTAACTACGGGCTAGCTACTTATTCTTTTCTTCTTTCAGATTTTCAACTCAAAAAATCAGAAGTTTTGGGCTCAGAGCAGAGCCTAAATAAAGCTCCAGAGCTCCCAAGAGGGTTAGATAAGATGACACAAATTGGTCTTTTAGTATTTGCCATATAAAATAGCTCTCAGGTGTCAGCAAATCAACAACACAGAAAATACATGGAGGCTGAGAGAGTGATATGCACATGAATTACTAAAAAGTCTTGACAGGTGCTCGCTGTTAACAGTTATTGTCTCTGTGTATCTGAAGTGGAAGGAAAATAATTTTTCCGTTCCCTTTCCTTGTTCGAACCTCTCCCATGCTCCACCTGGCTCCTTCTCAAAATCACAGCTTCTTTTTTAGTTTCTATACACATGCATGTGTGTGTGTGCGCCTAAATATATAAAACGACCTGCTCGGTTCCTTTACTGTCATTTGTATGCAAAAGATTTGAGGGACGACCTCCTGGTATTGGATCACTGATTATGGGACTCATCTCTGGGGAAATAGAAATGAGGACTCTTTCTCCTGTTCTCAGCATTCTTTGGTTGACTCTAATTCTTTGTTTGGAGGTAGGCCCCATGAGATTTCCCTCTTCCGTGCTAGCTTGTCTATTGCGGGTGCACTTCCTCAGGTCTCCTTTAGGTAGCCGTGTTGCTTGGGGATCGTCGGTGAAGCCTGTCTGTCGTTTCTCGGAGACGCTCTCTCACAGTGACTTTCCTGGCCCTCTGGCCCTTACGTTCTTTTTAGCCCTTCTTTTGTGATGTTCCCTAAGCCTTAGATGCGGGAATCGCATTACAGATTTCAGTCGTGGCTGGGCACCCCACAAATCACTTGTTTTCGGTATTTTGACCAATTGTGTCTTTCTGTAATGGTCTCCATCTGCTGTAAAAAGAAGCTTCTTTGGTGAAGAGTGAGAGCTCCACTTATCTGTGGGCATTAAGGACAGATATTTAGAATGCAGTTAGGAATTATTCTAGTTTAGTAAAGCGGCAGCAGTAATTCTACAGTAAGATCCATGACTTCACTAGCTCCAGGTGGTTGACTAGGTTTCCAGCACCAGGCATGATTTCCCTCCTGTTGAGTGGGCCTTAAGTCCAATTAGAGAGCTGTTGGTTACCTCCAGGACATGACTTACACTATTGCTCCTTTAAAGTTAAGGTACGGCTCAGATCATCCTTTTGATTCATAGGCATGGCAGCTGGGTAGGAATTAGTTGCTTCCCTCCCGAGAACTTGCATATCTAGTCCTCCAAGAGAAAGCTTTCAGGTCAGAACTACTCAGATCCTCTGTGTCCTGTGTTTGAAGTTCATGGTGTCTTTAGCAATAGCGACTTACTTTCAACTTCGGGCAACCAAGGGAACAGCAATAGCTTATACTGTTTCTGGAGTCTCTTGGACAATCCCGACCAACAACTTCAAAGAGAGTTTCTCATGCTTGGTATTGAGCTTTTTTATTAGATAGTTTAGGGTTCTTGCAGGGTAGTATTGTCAGGGCAAGTGAGATAATTCTATTTGAACTATTTGTGTATATGTATGCATATTTATATGTACACATAGATACATAGACTTGTTCTATTGTATATGATTTGGGTAAGCAAATAATAATATTTCTTCTGGCTTTTTCAGACTTCCTCTTAGTGTTATTCTACCCTTCTTTGTCCCTTCCCTTCTGTGTTGTCCTCCCTCTCTCCACCTCAATTAACACCCCTATCTTACTCATTCCCTCTTCAAAATCACTTACATCTTTCCTTTCCTGTCTAGTGGTCCGCCTTTTTACTTTCCCAGTTTCTGCAATACCAAGGTTTCATACTCACATGTGAAGATTTGGAGCTAGAAACTGCAGATAAGAGAAAACATGTCTGGGCTACTTAACTCAATATAGTATTTTCTGGTTCCATCCATTTACCTGCAAATTTCATGACCACCCTTCTTTTTAAAACTATTTCACAATCTTGGTGGCTCATACTTGTACCACCAGCACTTGAGAGGCTGGAGGAGTAATATCATCATGAGTTCAAGGCCAGTTTGACATTTCTAGTAAATTCTAGCTTGGCCTGGACTATATAGTGAAACCATGCATATTAAAATATATGAAAAGTAAAACCTGTAAAATAAACTATATTAATATATATAGTAGGAAAAGATCTCAAAAATCCAAAATACATCTTAATCAATAAGATCGCTAAAACATTCTGATAACATATTTTAAAATGGACTAAGTGCTTGAATAGACATTTCTCAAAAGAAGACCTAGAAATGGTCAACAATGACAAGAAAAACTGTTCAACATTGATTCTTGGAAATGCAATTAAAATCACGGTACAAACACTTCATACATGTTGGAACAGTAATTAAAGAAACATCACAATACCACTGAATACTTGGAGGAAGAAAAGCACATATTCTTTGTAGAAATATACTGTAGTTTTCTTAAAAAAGAGCCGACATATGATCTAGCAACCTCACTTCTCAGTGTATCTCTGGTGGGAATGAAATGGGTATCTCCAAGAGTTATCAGCATTCTTGGTAGCACATTATTCATGGAAGCTGAGATAATGAGACCCTGTGTGTCTATTGATGGGATGATAAAGGAAATGTGAGACACATATCTGTGTGTGTGTGCCCGTGCACACACACACACACACACACACACACACACACACACACACACAGTAGGATAGCATTCAGCTTTAAAAACGCAAGCTATTTGAGTCAACAGACAATGTTTGAAAAACACCACGTTATGTGAAATCAGTCAGGCACAGAATTGCATGATCTCATTGATGTGCAGAATTGACATGAGTCACCCCTGTACTGGACAGTGGGATGGTAGAATGACAGGCATGAGGTACCAGATGGTAGGGGACAAGATGAAATAATTTCTGCTTGTATGGATGAATAAGTGACCAGATCTAGTACAAGTATGATGGCTTTACCATGTTGTGTTCTATGGACTGGAAATTCACTAATTCTGTCCATTATCACCACGAAAGGGCATGAAAACCATTTCATGTTGAAGATGTTTACTAATGCATCACATTGCACATCTTTAACATAAACATCTTCTGGTAAGATTACTTCAATATATCTGTAAAGAGTGGAATAAAAAAAATTAAAATCATGCCAGTGCTCAAATTCTGTCTGCCAGAAATAGAACTGTGTGGTTGGTTCACTGACTCTGTTTAGTAGTGGGCCACAGGACAGCATTACTAGTATAGAAGGATTTCGTTTTGTGCATGAGGAACATCTCAGTGTTTCAGAATGAATGGGAAACTAATTTTTATAGTAACTCTCCCTTCTCCATAGTGCTGAGTTTCTCAAACTTTTCACTTCATGTAACTGAGGTGTAGGCTAATTACTTTTCCTGTTGGAAGCTTATGGGTGAATGACCAAACATACAGTGTGTAGAGCTTCACGAGGCTCTTTCCCAAGGTAACTGAGGGGCCTGGCCCTTTAGATATGGGTTGCCTGAGAGAAGAACCAATTACATAATAAAGAGTAGAACATTTTGTATAGAAACCTTAATTCTTTGATACAAGGTTTTAAATATTAGAAAAGAGTGGACTCATCTTTATCAATGTGGCCGAATAAGGCAGGCTCAGGAAAGTGTCGGTGAAGGTTGATTGGGAACATAAAGAACACAGAAGGATTCCACTAATGCATCTCCAAACTCCTTCTTAGTTTTCAGTGCATAAAGTTTTTTTTTTGTGATATGTCGGGGAAAAGCCACTTACAATTTGACACTACCTAAGTAGACACTGAGTGGTCTTTGATTCTCTGAATTTTGAGGTCTCGTTATATTTCAGGGTTATAATGAAGAAGAGAAAAAACAGATAAACTTTATTTTACTTTTGATTTCTGCTTTTAGGCTTTGAAAGTTCTAACTTATAGAATTCTAACCGCCCCCCCCCCATGATACGCAAATGCTCGTGAGCAGAAAGAATGACTTAAGTGGCTACAGTAATTTGGTTCGGTGTTACCTATGTGTACCTTTACTAATTCCCTCTCCCTTTGCTAGTCATGATCCATTCCAAATTCTCTTGAACAAATGTCTTTTCTTGAAATACTGATTTACAATGTGATATATACTTAAAACAAACGAGCCCTAAATAATGATAATGCCTGTTCAAAGATCATTATACTTTGAATATTTACCCAGCATTTGCCTTGTGTCAGAGAACCATTGGTGACTGAACTGATACAAGGTCAGGAAGGCCACCCCTGGCTGAGCCTGCACTCCAGCTGGGAGAATCTCAATGGGACCACCTTGCACGCGCTGCTGGTGCACAGGTAAGAACAGCTCCTCAGCAGCCATGAGTGTGCACACTATGGAGTAAGAGCTGATCAAGGGCATTTCCTCTATTTTTAACACAAAACCCCTCAAATTTGCCACATGTGAGTTTCACAGATCATCTGTTAATCTTTGTCTTTCAACATTAATGTCTTCTTTATAGACATGATTGGTTTTATTTTGACAAATTTCATATTCAATCAGAACTATAGGTACTATTATGTTAGGAAAAAGACTTGAGATCTAATCTTGAGTCTTTAACGTTTCATTTTGAAGTGAACTCTCATATCTACATTTCCTGCAGATGCTATGTAGGGCTAGTTAACAGGGGGAAATTAAGTAATGACACTAAAACGTTAGGGAGAATGAGAAAATAGTAAACACAAAGTGAAGCCAAAGTCATGTGGCTTGAAAGTCTTCCCCTCTGAAACGACGGCGTACTAAACAAGTTTGTAGCCTTAGATTATTGAGGCTGTAGGAGGAAAGGAAGCAGAAGAAATGGGTTCTTTATGATTTGTTTTCATTTGTGCATCTGTGTGTGTGTGTGTGTGTGTGTGTGTGTGTGGACAGGAGTGCAGATGCTCCTGAGGCCGGAGGGTGCCCGGCTCCCAGAAGCCTTAGTGACTCCGTGACTGATGTGAATTCTGAGTATAGAACTCAGGTCCTCAGCAAGAGTTCTCCATGTTCTTAACTGCTGAGCCGTCTCTACAGCCTCCTCCTTTTTAAAAATTTAATTTTTATTCTTTAACAAGAACATTTTTGTGGTCCTAGAACTCAAAGCAAAGGCTTTATGCATGTTGGCGAGCACTCTACCACTGAGCTGTATTCGCAGCCCAAAGAATGAATTCTTATTAGGCACTGATTGCATTAGAGGTACTAGCCAGGTTGGCTTACCTAAATTGGTCTGTTAATTCCTTACAATAAACTCCCGAATTATAATTTTCCTGTTTTAACAGCTGAGGAAACTAAGGGTTAAGTTTAAGAATTTTTAATCAACTGTCTCAAAGGCCATGGTCTACAGATGGTAAGCCATGGTAAACTCAAGCTAAATTTCTCTGTCTGCAAAATGTAAGTGCGAGGTAGATCACATCTTAAAAACCCCAAATAAGAAAAGTGCAGGGGCCCTTCACCCCTCAGAAAATCTTAAGATATCCTCATCGATCAAATTCAGCCTCCACATTTCTAAATACTTTGTCGAATGAAGTACTTTCTCCAAACCAGTGACCTAAATCTTTCAATACAGTGATGTTCCTTTAATCTGGGCATGGGAAAAGTCCTTTGGGTCAGATAAATGAATAAATAACTATTCCACTTTGGGATTTGTAGACTTGCCTCACTAACTAAATGAGGTGTTATGTAACAAGTTTGCTATGAAGAGTGGGTGGAATAGTCTTATGACTCTCTACCCCAAAGCTGTAATTTAAGAAATGTAATAACTCACAACTTATTTTTGAAGACCATTTTTACACTAGGTCCAGGGCTAATCTCAAAAGGGATATAGAAATAAATGAAAGGAAATAAAGATTTGATCCCAAGGAACACATGTCATTTGGTTACTTTCAGAGATTAGAAGGCAGTATATAGCACGATTTCAGAGTTCCAGGGTACAAGACTTAGAGAGATGGCTCAGCTGATAAAGTATCTGCTGTCTAAACTTGAAGGATTGAGTTTGGATCTCTGGTATTAACACTAAAAAGAGCTGGGAGAATCTATAATCTTAGTACAGGGAGATAGAAACAGGAGAATCCTAAGGCTTATTGGGTAGACACTCTAGCCAAATCAATGAGCATTGTGCTCAGTGAGAGAACTGAACCTGTCTAAAAAATATAATGAGTGGCTGAGAAAGATACCAAACAAAAAATGGCCACTGGCTATATATATATATATATATATATATATATATATATAGAGAGAGAGAGAGAGAGAGAGAGAGAGAGAGAGAGAGAGGTTGATTGTTTTTTATTGGAGAGATCTAAGATTCATAGTATTGTTGAGAGTCCCAAGAAGCCTTATGTGTTTTTAATTTACACAGTGAAAAAGAAACTTGATGATTGTGTGATCATTTGCTGATTAACATTTAACTTAACTTGGACTAAATTCTCTTGGGCAACTACACACACACACACACACACACACACACACACACACACACACACACACACACACACACACACACACACACACAGATAGAATCTTTAAACACAGCCTATGGCTTCATAATTTACCTGAGATTTTTTTAGGGAGTCCAGTAAGGACCCACACTTTCATGAGGAGTACCTACCAGCTCTAGCCATGGCACCTGGGATTATCCAGAATAAATTTAAGTTCACTTTCTCCTGCCGTCTCTTTCTATGTCCGCAGTTTAAACCTTGACAGTCTGGGCAAGATGTTTTTCTCATATAAGTGTCCTAGTCTTCTATATTCTATTTTAAAATGTAAAGCAATGTTTTCTTTCTCCCAGTCTATATCCCAATTTCGGGGGGGGGGGATGTTTCTGACATGCTCATTTCTCACCATAGATTCTAACCATCAACTAAGAGGATGGAAGAAGCTTCATGATGAGAGCTTCTCTTTCTACAAATGTGAAATCTTGTTATTATATCAAATAAAACAAAACAAGTAGTGTGCATTCTCCCAGTGTGGGCTCTGATCTCACACATGTCCTGAGATGTCTTGCAGTAAGATAACTGCACTCAGAGAGTACGATTTCCCCTAATGGTGGACCCTGTGTTGCCTGACTTTGATAATATGCTTCAGGTAAACAGTAAGTATGCAACTTAACATTATATTTTTTTATGTCCAAACCTAGGCAATCTTGTCCAAGCAGACGTGAGATTTCTCTTGTGTGCACTAAGAAAGGTAAGATTGGAGGTGTATCATGGGATATGGCATTAATCTAACTATGCTGACTCCTTGGAAACACAATCATTTATGCATGACAATGAGAGCTCAGCATCTCCTTGGGTTTGACAAGGAGTCATGGACTATGATTTCTTCTCCTTGTTAGACTGTGGTCGCCGCCCTGCTGCCCGAATGAACAAAAGGATCCTTGGGGGCCGGACTAGCCGTCCTGGGAGGTGGCCATGGCAGTGCTCTCTGCAGAGTGAGCCCAGTGGGCACATCTGTGGCTGTGTCCTCATTGCCAAGAAGTGGGTTCTGACAGTTGCCCACTGCTTTGAGGGGTAAGCTGGACTCTTTCAATTTACTTTTTTCTGAACCTTCTCATTTGACGCTTGGGAACTCTCAGTGGCATATGTAATTGCTTGAAGTCATTTGAGGGCAAATATCATGGATGTTCTCCTTTCCAGGTCTTTATCTGTAGAATCTTTCTGCCCTTTTTCATCTTCCACTCACTGACGGCCAGTGGCTCTACGATGCTAGGAATGAGTGTGCTAAGGAGGAGGGAAAGGAAGAAGTTCAGAAGACTGCTTCCGCAGACCAGTTCAGCCTCTGTTCTGGACATCTTAAGTGTATTTTACACAGAGGAATATACATGGAAATGGTTTGTTTGGAAACTACATGAGGTTCAGGTGAACAGCTAGTAGGTAGTTTGGGAAGCAAAATTAAAGGTACAATATTTGTGTTAGGTTCCTCAAAAACATAGAACCAAGTCTATGTCCTAACAATATCTTTCCCACAAGATTTGTGTGAGCAGGAAGTGAGATAGTCTTTCCTTAAGACTTTCCTTAGGTTGCCTGGCAGCAGCTAATAGGACTAATAAAAGGGTACGTGTCTTTAAAAATCACTGCTGCAAGCATGCAGTGTGCATTACCCTCTGGCATTAGGGTCTGAGTATATTTGCATTTTGCTAGCAATATTCATTCCCTTCCATACTTCCTTTCTGTTGCTTCCCCATCATGAAGGTAATCCCTGTTACAGCTTGATGAACAGATGTTAATGGCTCAAAACACATTCAGTTGTTCACATGTTGGCACTGATTTTCACAATTTGGAATGGCACTCTTTGTTAATGCTGTTCGCTTTTGGCCCCATACCTCTAGATCAGTTCATGAAACTCAATCACATTCTTTTTGGAAGCTAAGTACTGTTCTGTATAGATTGATCATGAATTTTTCTACTAGTCTCCAGTTGATGAACATTTAAGATAGCTTCAGTTTGCTGTTACTATAACAATGCTAAGGGAAAAAACCTTATACAAAGCTAATCTCCTATGAGTGCTTTTTCTTGTAGAGAACACTGAAAACACGCCAAGCTCCATGTGAGGAGGATTACAGACATAGATGTTTGCTTTGCTCCTTGAGGAGCTTAGTAAGGACATGGATTTTTTTAGTGCTGTTTTTTGAGATTATTAGCTAGTGAATCATTCCCCCTATTTTCTCTCGCTACGGTCACTCATGTATCCTCCTTGCTTTCTTTCAAATTCATGGTTTTTTCTCTTTAGTAGCTGTTACACATAAGCGTATATTCATAAGCATATGAATATATATACACACATGTATTCCTAATAATAAAATATAACTTACTTAGTCTATATAATGTTACTTGTACTCATATGTTTTTAGGGCTGACAAGATAATATTGGGTAACCAGTTGGTGCGCTCTTCCCTGGGGAAGACTATTTCTCTCACTCTCAGCACTTGTTAGTTGCTGTGGTTCCCTGACTAGGGTTGAGGCCTCCTGAACTTCTCTCACCCCCATCCATGTTAGTATGTTTATTAGATTTGTCACTGTTCAGGTCATGTTTAGTCAGCCATGTTAGTGAGCCAAGTTCATGGGTGTAACTTCTCTGACATTTCTAGGAGACACAGTCTCATAGCAAACCCCTGATCCTCTGGACCTTCCAATCTCTCTGACCCATCTACCATGATGCTCCCTGAGCCTTAGGTGAATGTATCAATTGGGACTGAACTCCACAACTCTGCATTTGATCAGTTGTAGTTTTCTGTAACAGTCTATTGCAAGGAGAAGTTTCCGTAATGAGGTATGAGAAGTATACTTGTCTATGGGCACAAGGACAGATATTTAGAATGTACCTAGGGATTATGCTGGTTTAGAAAAATGTTGGTTTTAGGTTCTTCTCCAACATCCACGTCTTGATGGGTCCTGGTTAAGTGGCTATGTTTCCAGCTCCAGGCATTACTTCCTTCTGGCTGAGTCGGTCTTAAGTCCAATTAGAGAGCTGTTGGTTACCATCAAGGTATGTGTGCTACTGTATAGTTATAGCTATCATCCCATGCTGGTCATTGTTGAGGTTCATGCCAGGACTGTTGGTTGCTTCCTTCCTTTAGAAACTTGCACGTCACTTTCTGGTACCAGGAAAGCTAGTCTTTCAATTCAGATACAGCTAAGGGGTCTCTTAGTGTGTTTGAAGTTCATGGTTCTTCATCAATTGGGACTTACCTTCTACCCATGAAGGGTAACCAAGGGCATAGCAATACCTATAATGTTTTGGGTGTCTCTTGGATAGCTCTGACCAACCAACAAATGAGACAGACACTTAAACATGTACTCAGAAGTTGTGTTAAATGATAAGTAAAATGAAAAAAAAATGTGATTAGAATTTTATTGCTTTGGGACAAATAATATATAAGTATCAAACCAGTACTTCCTCTTGAGAATTTTCATATGTGAGACCCAGAATGAGCGGAGGCATCTCCCAGAGATGTCTAGAAGCACTCTGCGATGTTATTGCTCTAGAAGGGGCCGGATGTATCCAGATGTCTTTTCCAGTTCTGATTTGTAGCCCACAATAGGCAGAAGATGATGCTAGCAAAGCATATCCACCACAGGTGATTACCTAAATGGCTCTTTAAAGGAGCGACGCTCATAGCGTGCTTATTAATCCATGTTTACGGGCTGCCCTGGTTGTTTCCACATGTGGTATCAAAGTTTTCTCTTGCACTGAAGGATCTATACGGTGAGGAAGGAAGGTTGCAAGAAGGAATAAGCATGTGTTTATAATTCATGACGTGGAAATGATAGCAAAGACCTTGAAGAAACTGTGTGGAATACAAAATTTAACAGAGCTGTCAAGAGGGGCCTGCTCATCCATACAAGGTTAGCGATTGCCCAACTTCAAATGAGTCCTCACTTAACTGTGTACTCATAACCTAATTCTGTTTTATAGTCTCTCCAGCGGCACTGCAGGCCTTTCAGAACTTTTAATTGTAAGGCATATTCTCTCCTGGGGCCATCAATTGCTGCAATTATTGGGGTTTACTTCGCACCCTCATCCCATACTCTGGCAAGGCTTAACATGATTCATCTGTGAGCCTTTCCATCCTGTCTCTTTTAATTACGTTCGTGAGGGGGAAAAGACGATTTGCTTTGCATTTCCATGGAGAAGTACTTAAAAATACCAAGTAAAATTCGAACTAGGAGACACTAAGTTGACCAGATCAAACCCCATATGCCCCAGTACCAACTCAAAGGTCTGAAGCAGAAGATTTTGACATCAGTGGTCATTTAACAGGCCATCCCTTCCCTCCCTTCACCCCTGTGGGACAAAGGATGAACTTCCCAGCGAGGCCACAGTGAGTAACCATCAAAGCTTCTCATTCCTTTCCAGGAAGCTTGTTTGAAAAGCTGCCCTCCTTCCTACAACCTTAACTCTGTCATGACACCCGTGCCTTGATTCCTACGACAGCAGCCAGTCCAGAATTTGGGCTGCATGTCTGCATGTCTGCCCTTATTACCTAACTTCCCTTCTGTCCCTCCACCTTCCATGGTCCCATGGGTGCATCACAGTTGTTCTTTGATAGAACCTTCCACATTTTCATCCCTCGATCTTTCTGATCTTTCTGCCAGTTATAGCAGGACCACCTCCCACACAAAGGACATATTTTGTACTCTTTTTCTTCGTGCTCTTAATAATAGAGACAGAACATGACTCAAGTAATGAAGATTCAGGCCATGTCTGATATTCAGCATCAACTGGATCTTTAATAATCCCTTAGGGTCTTTCTATCTCTCTTAGGAAAGCTCCTTATCTTATTTGCCCAGAACAAATCACACCCTTAATGTCTCCACTCTTATGATCTGACAGTTTTATAATTCACTCAGAAAGGGAATTACGGAGGGCTGTGTCATGTCCTTTGGATCACCCCTTCAACTTTGGTGCTTATGATCTAGGTCAGTCACTCACAATTTATTTTTCCATTTCATCTGCTGGCTGGATTTGATACATTCCCATCAGTAAAACCTGTTTATGAACACAGAAATTCCCAGTGTTGGACTCATATGTCCCCCATGGTACTATTCTCAGCATTATTAAAGTGTGAGCAAAAGTGGTTTCCAAAACCATTAGGTGACTGGAACCTACTGCTCCCACTGTTCTTTCTCCTACAGAGATATTCCAATATTCTCTCCAGAAAAAAAAATCTGTAATATAGATAGTAGTTGGCCTGAACTACCAATTTATCCCTAGTTCTGGAATTATTAACATTAAATGCCTGCCTTTTACCTTTAACTTTTTATTAAAAGAAAACTTTAGGCAAATTAAATTTGGCAAAATTTAATCAGGAGGGGAAAAAAGGTTGTACATTGGGCAGTCTTTAGAACCAGAAGAGACAGAGACTTACTGCTTCTGGAGTTGCCACTTCCTATTCTGGTACACCACCCCTGTGAGTACCCCTACGGCAAAAAGGTGGACCACTGTTGTAGAATATCATGCACCCTTGCTAACTGAGCTCATGTCATGTGAATGATCATGAACCTCAAACGAGAATCTAATGCAATGGACACTTTTATAGTAATGTCATTTTCAACCTAATAGACAGTGCATTATTTGACAGCTTCTGTCTCAACAAAACTCCATCACCCTCCACCGATCTCATCTCATGAATAACAGAGATGCTGTCATATCATTCATCTTGTCTTATCCCAAGTTCCAAAAAAGTTCCATGTGTCTTTGGTCATGTTTCCTGTTTTGCCTTTAGCTGTGGTTGGTGATGTGCCTCTTCTGATTAAGAACAATCATGTCCCTTCTTGGCTTTCCAGAGCCTTTACTCCTGACAGCATCTTTGTACTCTCATCAGTTTCCCCCTGGGAGCTGCGTAGTTCCTTTCACATCTGCCTTAACAGCACTGACATAACACCCCTTCTCTTTACTTCCGTCTTCAACTCTGGCTCCGTCTTGACTGCTGTTCACCGAAAGACTGCTAAACGTGTTTGTTGTCATCACCCTCTCCTCTTCCCCTATCTCAGTCTCTCCTCAGTCTGTGACAGCTGTGTTGTCATCGGGCCTGACAGAGAAAAGATGCTCACTGGGGTTTGGTAGTGACTTGCATCTTGCCAGATACAGTAGTGGGTTTTCAGCTTCAGCTCCGTGGAAGCTGCCCTACCATCGGATCGCTGCACCCTTCTTGGAAGAACGTTCGCTCTTTTTTCTAGAATAGTGAAAGATCTTTTGGCTTCATCTTGTTTTCAGGACCTACCATTTCCTTTTCCTTTCCAGCTTCTCTTATTTTGGGGCTACTGAATTCTCTAGGGTCTACTCCCTGGCTTATTTTTTAAAATATATCTTCATTTACTGATCCAATTATATGCCATATTTGAGCAAATATGAATGTTAAATATTGAAATATTTAAATATCAAATATTGTTAATGAATTTAAATTTGTATTTCCTGCCTAGTCTATCTTTCTTCCCAATCATCGCCATTGCTATTTACACACACACACACACACACACACACACACACACACACACACACACTTCACTGCTTAGAAAAATGTCCATCTACATGTGTAATAAGCACTCTACATGGCTAAAATAAAACTGCTGATTCATCCTGTCTTTCAATGATCATATAATTTCACAACTCACAAACTTCCCCATCTTTGTAAATATTTGTTAGCTGACAAGTTTGTCCCTTGTTGGAATTTCTAGACATTACATCTTTAGTTATTCAACATTTTGGACTATAGCATTCTTACCACAGGGGTCAGTAGTCTCTCTTCAACTCTTCCCATGTTTGTACTGTGCATCAGTTCAGTATCTCAGGCACACACGTATTTAATTGTATAGACAATGAATTTTATGGATATCATGTGGAGATTATTCTTGGATGGGGAAATAGAAGCAGGGAAAGTTGCAGACAGAGCATTCTGCCTGTCAGCTCTAGTTATCTCTTAAGATGAAGTGAGCTGTAAGAAACAGCACTTCTCTTCTCCTTGCATGTAATTTCACTGAGGAGCCATTTCCATTTTCGATGTTTTTCTTTTTGAAAAAAACTCCTACTCATTTTACGGCTAAGACTTTGGATAATTGCTGTAGTTTCACGGCACTCTGTGACGGACTCGTTTCACAGTGCTCTGATCCATATGTAGCCACATTAACTGTTCAGATGGTTCCTCTCCACCCGCTCACTTACTGTGGTCACTGACGATGGTAGAATGCAGACAGTGAATGCTACCATTTCTTCTTAGCTGGACTAGCTTTGGGACTTTGTGGCTACATTTTGATACCTTTTTTCCTCTCTTCCTTCCTTCCATTATCAAAACACTCTGAAGTCTAATTTCCAAAGGTTTATTGTAGCATCTGTATCTATTTGCTTAAGTCCTGATATTTTTTCCTGGGCTCTTGCCTTACAGAGATGTCCACTTTCTATAATTTTCTCACTTGTGGCTGACTCCCATCACACCCGAAAGATATGCTCAACAAGACATTATCTCCGCCTGCCATCTGCTATCCGATTACTTACAAATGAGTTTCTATTCACCTGACAAGCCTTCCTTTTCTAGTTCCTTCATTGCTAACTAAGGATGCCATTCACTGCTTCAAAGTTTAAGAGAAGGACCAGCATTCTGACCCAACAGTTACAGCCACTGACTATCTCTGTTATGTGTGTGACTTATTCCCAGCACTTGGGAGGCAGAGAGGTAGAGGCAGGTGGATCTCTGCGGGGCCAGCCTGGTCTACAGAGTGAGTTCCAGGACAGCCAGAGTCACAACAGAGAAACCCTGTCTCAAAAAAAGAGAGAGAGAAAAAAGAAAGCTAGACTGTGTAGCAAGACTACTGAATGTAAGTTAATAACAGTTTTTTTGTTTTATTGACCTCTGTGTTTTACTGTTAGATTTAAATTAGCCCCAATATAATTAATTACATCCTGAATTTTGATGTTATTTAATTCCATTACAAATAATTAAGAATTTTCAATGACTTTAAATACTACTTGTGACTTCAGCAGCGGGTGAACTGTTGTAACCACTAAGTCGCTGGGATTCTGTGGTAAGAAATTTCTGACGAGGCATTTAATAAATCAATCAGAAAGAATATTGTTGATTTCAGTTTGTCTTACACAATGAAAATCCATGTGAATGTGACATTTCCTCAGTGGTCATGTACTGACTCCTGTAGACTAGGAAAACAAAACCCTAAGGGAATAAAAGACTGGAGCCAGGGAGGTAAGAAGAAAGGGAGGAAGGGGCGAACTTTGAATGACAGCGTTGTAACGTTATCTTGTCACGCTCAGGACATAACACTTCTTCCAGCTTACTACAGTCGTTTCATGAATTGGCCTCTTCACTCAGTCATATAATTGTGCAGAGTTCATGCCTTTCTTGCTTGTTGTAATCTCTGCGCAATGCTTGGCCTAGAAAAACTGCCATCTGTCTGTTTCTCCTGCATCCAACCCATGACATGTTTTGTGGATTTGACATTATGTTCTTTAAAACAAATTGCAAAAGTACAGGATGTGATGCTGCGCAGAGCTGTGTAGTGGAGTTTGGGTCACGGTTTTATGATACTGAAATACGTTTGAATGTCAAAATTGACTACTTGCCAAAGCTGGGAGAGCTCTTCCAAGGGTGAGTTCCAGTTTCAGTTTCCTATCAAGCGTCATGGCAGAGATGTCTACTGAACTGATACTTCAGGATCTGTTCAATGATTCCACGTTTACTCTGCACAGACAATGACTGGACTCCGTAGTGAAACCGATTGGAGCCGACATGACCAGATGTTTGTGAGTGAGAAAGAGTGGTAGCCTGGCTAGTGCCTTGTACCATAGCATAAGGGAGTGCTCGCATAAAGGATACCCTGTAACTCGATTGTTCCTTGTATGGTCCTCCCGTAGCATAAGGGAGTGCCCACATAAA
The DNA here is from genome assembly GCA_026225945.1 of Cricetomys ansorgei. Lineage (NCBI taxonomy): Eukaryota > Metazoa > Chordata > Mammalia > Rodentia > Nesomyidae > Cricetomys > Cricetomys ansorgei. The sequence goes on along the minus strand of JAMJFZ010001868.1, from coordinate 7,793,918 downwards.
TGACACCCCTTTAACTCTGTTATCTAGCAAATATCCACAACTTTGAACATAGTCTACTATGGACAACAAGGGTATGCAAAAAGACTTGACTATCAAACAATTAAAAAACAGACCCTGCTCACATGTTTTCAGTCCACTCTAAAACAGTTTAGATTAAGTACTTGTTAACAAGTGCTGTTTTAGAACCCACTATTTGCCTGGTCCTGGAAGACCATATGGCTGTAGTAATAAGCAAGGCCTACGAAGCTTTTGTTATAGCTGAAATCTGAAATGTGCCCTCTGTTGTCGTCATCATCATCATCATCATCATCATCATTATTATTATTTTATTAACTTGACACAAACTAGAATTATTTTAGAAGAGGAACCTCAGTTGAGAAAATTCTTCTATTAGGCAAGCCTGTAGAGCATTTTCTCAATTAGGCTTTGATGTGGGAAGGCCCAGCCCTTTATGGGTGATGCCACCCTTGGGCATGTGGTCCTGAGTTGTATGAGAAAACATGCTAAGCAAGTCACAGAACACAAACTAATAAGCAGTGTTCCTCTGTGACCTCTGTTTCAGTTCCTACCTTGAGTTTCTGTTTTGGCTTCCCTCATTGGAACTCCAGCTGGAAGTTCTATATTGGAAGGCTGTGGGTTCTTTAGGAGTTAGGTTCTAGAGGTGAGTGAGTCTTTGAGGGTCAGAGCCTGACCCCTGGTTTCACCGTTGTTCTCTGCTTTCTGAGCTGCCATAATGTGAGGAACTTCTATCACATAGACTTTTGCTACCATGCCTTTCTTGACACAGTGGAATGAAATCCTTTGAAGCCAAGGACCAAAATAAAATTTTCTTCATTTAAATTGCTTTTATTTTCTAGTGGTATGGTCACAGCAATGTGAAAGTCACTAATGTAGTTCTTGTTTTCACTGATACAAAACTCTGTGTGGGTGGGAGAGGGCAAAATAGAGAGTAGACAAAGATCTATTAACATCAATGTCATTGATATCAGTGGATGCCATGGGAAGAAAAGCAAGGCAGGAGCATAAGCAGGGAACAACAGAGGAAGGAGAAAAGCAAGGTGCAGGGTACACACTGAAAACAGGAGTGAGGAGGACTTTCTGATGCCCATGGTATTAGGTTTAAGAGAGAAATGATTCAGTTAGTCATTGGCAATTGGCAGCAGATAATTACTGAAAATAAATTCTGAGTGCTTAAACATCATCAATCATGTGAACAGTCCTTGACAAATCTTGGATATTATCAAACATCCAAGTGAGTATGTTCATTTAATAGACAATTGGGTCAACCAGGCCAGAGAATTTAGCTCATGATGTACGTTCAGGAGTCACAGAGTATGGTATATATGAAAGCACGGGGCTACAGAACATCATCAGGGGAGTGTGGAATGCACAGAGGATGCTGAGGATTGGGTCCCAGAGCAGGTCAACATTGACACTGAGAGTGTGGGAGAAGGTACCCAGAAGAAGAGACGGCCAGGGGGCAGAGAGCCACCCATGAGATTGGAGGGAATTCCAAAGAATGGTAAGACTTACTCCCTGTAAAACTGAGGAAGAAAGCTAATTTTAAGGTAAAAATTATGTAAAATATTAATGACAAATGCTCCCACAAAATGAAACCCGAGATTAACCACTGGGGTTTGCGAATGGTCATTTAAAGCCCCGAGTTTGAAACCTCCAAATGGCTGTCCGGAAAACTTGTCATTTCCCTGGGGTATTTCTTCTTTCTTGGAAGAACCTCTTAGTCTTGGCTTCTCCCTTCATTCTTTTTTTTAAAACTTCTCCCTTTGCTCCTCTCTCTTTCTCTTAACTTTTAATTATCATTCATACGTCATGAAACAAATAACTGCCCCTAAGACCAAACCATTCTACTGTCAAGAATGCTCAAGACCGTTGACTGCTTGCTACTAAAATTGCAGCGATACATGGGAGATTAGCATGGCCCTGAACAAGAATGACATGCAAACTCATGAAGCATTCAATATTTTAAATGAATATTTTAATGAAATAAGAAAGAAATAACAAAAGAAGTCTGAGCTTTTCTTCCTCATATGACAATACTCAGCCATTCACTTCTCAGGGCATCATGTGACTACTTCCTTGTGTGAATGTCTTATGAGAGAGGCCTGGGGACAGCCATTGTTTACAAACACAAATTACTTTTAAAAGCATGTTCAGTGGAAGCGGATAGAGTTGAAGGTACTCTTGAACTGTTTTAGGAGAGAGGATGCTGATGTTTGGAAAGTGGTGTTTGGCATAAACAACCTGGACCACCCATCAGTCTTCATGCAGACTCGCTTTGTGAAGACCATCGTGCTCCATCCCCGTTACAGTCGAGCTGTGGTGGACTATGACATCAGCATCGTGGAGCTGAGCGATGACATCGCGGAGACAAGCTACGTCAGACCAGTCTGCTTACCCAGCCCGGAGGAATTCCTAGAACCAGATACGTACTGCTACATCACAGGCTGGGGCCACATGGGCAACAAAAGTAAGCCAGGGTTGTCGCTGATGCTTTCTTTCCCTTTCAGCTCACAACAGAAAGGTACTAGCCTTCCTGCTAGACTTTGGCTACCATTTCCCATTTCAACTGTAAAAACACAGCCACACCGGGTGAATACTTAGACTGTGTATGTTCTCCCTTCTAAGCCAATTGTAAACGTGAACGATCCATCACAGCACCTACGCCTGCCCACCTGAGATGCAAACGCAAACACCCTTCCCTACAGCTCTGACTCTTTCTCCGGGGAGCTATTGCCAACGTTTTGGATTTTCCATGCAAAGTGAGACCTGCCAGACATCCCTGCTAGGAACAGCGATGGTTTGTGCTATCTCTTGGCAGAATGGCTTAGAGGCTTTATGGAATAGTTAGGTAATTCCATTCCTGCAGCCAAGCAACCCGATCACATTTTCAATTCCGTAATTGATTTGTTCTTATCTACATATGCAGCACACCCTTCTGTAAAGAAATGTGATACGCATCTTACTATTTAAATTCCTTAAAATCGGCTTTATAAAAATGATTTAAACACAAAACATATAAAAATGGGAAATTTTTTCCACTTACTCGCAACTTCCCTAAAGGACATTTGCGTCTAGTTTGACCTGTTTAAAGCTCAGAATGAGAACCGAGTCAACAGGATAGTTGCGTTAGCTGCAGGAGCAGGCCACGCTTCTTAGAATGGCGGTGCGTATTGGCCTCCTAGTATCTTGATATTAAGCGTGGGAACACAATTTAAAGGAACTTGTGTTCTTCTTGAAATTCTGTCAGATATTTTTTGAGCTGTTTTTTTTTTCTGTATGATAAAATAAAAACGGGAAGAAAGTATTTATAGGCATCCGTGGCTCTTGCAAGAGGGTCTCGCTGTAAAGATTTTGAAGGCAGTGTCATCTTATATGGTGCCACTCACACACGTCTTGATTTTTAAAACACTGTAATCATATTGTAAGAGACATGAGCAGAATATGCTTCATAGTGTATTTGTGTTCTTCTCAAAACACCGCTAAACTCACAGTAATAGAGTGCCATAGAGCACGCACAGCTCTAGGGAGTAGCATGCAGAACAGGCAACTGCGTTCACTCAGGAAGATCAGATTGACCTTAGCCATTCCAGTGTCTAGCCTTCCACAGAGGGAATGAGATAATTCTGTAACGAGACTGTTATACAAAGGAAGAGCACGGTGCCCCAGAACATGCTGACGTACGAGGCTCCCTACTCTCGTGTGCAGGATGGCGTTGGCGGCTGCTCTCATTACCGTCCTTCTGGTGGCTTGTTAAACTTGTACTACATCACACGTCTTTTTCCCCAAATGACGGTTGTAAGGAACACTGCCTTCCCATCATTGCTTCAAAGAACAACCTGTATGAGTTTTAGGACGCTCAAATAAGGATTATAAGGCTTTGCTTGGAGACGCCCACTATTATTCTCCAAAAACTTCAAACAAGACAGAAATCATATATTCTGCCTGCTGTCAGCAAGAAATGGTATTAACCTTTACAAATCATTATGTAATAACATTTAGGACTAAAGGTTCAACATCAGAACAATGGCCACAGGAGCATAAGGGAGGGGTGCCTCTCCCTGCAAGGTCAGCAGGTTTCCCCGCTCTTAGAGAGCAGGGCAGACGTGTTAAGGTCTCTGTCTCGCTTTCTCCCTTTCATTGTCGTAGCTGACTTGTTTCTCATTGGATGTGATGGGGAGAAACACGAGCCATGCCATCATTTAAACAGTCTGCCTCATGAGAAAAAAAAAAAAAAATGAGGAGTTTCACCTGCTATCGAAAGCTCTGAGTGGAAAACTTGGGTTCCAAACAGGTCTACCCTTTAAAATGATATTCACAGGGAAAGATATGGCTCTCTAGGTATATGAAAATATTCCTGTATTTTCATTTTGTATTCTGCTGGCCACACCTTTGGGTCCTTTGTATGTCTTGTGCATCTTTCTTCTTCTTTTCGAATGCAGTGCCTTTTAAACTTCAGGAGGGAGAGGTTCGCATTATTCCTCTGGAGAAGTGCCAGTCCTATTTTGACATGAAGACCATCACCACCCGGATGATATGCGCCGGCTATGAGTCCGGCACTGTGGACTCATGCATGGTAAGCTGCCTTCTGGCTATGCAAGCAATCAGGACCCTCCATGCCTTCAGTGAGCTTGCATACCTACCTCATTTCGAGTCATGTGTGGTCCCTCAGGAACATTTGTGAACATCATTCACTGCCAAGAAGAGGACAGTTGTGTCAGTCCTTCTCATTTGATCATTTTTGGTGGCTAGGACAAGCCTAAATTATGAGGGACAAGGGAAAACCACAGCTTCAAACTCACTGTTTTAAGCCGCAGAGGCACAACAGAGGACATTGCCAGGTATATCCATGATGGCATTAGAACATACAATGGCACCTCAGCTCCCATAGTGTGTCTCTAGTGTGATCACCCCGACATTGCCTGACACCTTATAGCCCCCATCTGATTACCAACCTGTCCCCAAATGTCACTGCCTCTAACCTTGGACAGAATTTATGGCCACAGCCACCTGCAAAGCATGCCTTAGAGTAGGGAAGTGTTTTTACTTTTACTTAAATGTCCATCAGTTATTATACTGAACAATATCTGGGGTTCAAATGGGCAAGAGCATAAAGAAGCTGGCAAGAGAGGTAATGGTTTTTCTACACTGCTGTTCTGTGCTTTGGAGTGGTCATACTGTTCCTCAGATTAAGTATTAAGCAGAAGTAAACCATGCCTGCCATTATCCAAACACAATTAAATGGCATTTGTGACAGCTCATTTGGAAACATTTTGTACCGCTGATTAATGGTGTTTGTGTGTGTGTGTGTGTGTGTGTGTGTATGTGTCTGTGTGCTGATTTTCTATTTTCAGTAATTTCTACTTTTGTTAGATCAATCCAACTTAAAGAATAAAATTGTTGGAGATAATTAGTTTTGATATATAAAGTTTTGTTTTAATTTATGATATTTTATTAAGTGCAGGAAGTAACTAAGAGTTTTCTGACCTCATGACAAGAACAAAAAAAAAAGAATCTCTGTACAAACTACATCCATCCCTTTAAAATTCAGAATCCATCCTGCTACTGGAAAGTCCTGTTTATCCAGTGGAAAGCAGGAGCCCTCCCAGGCTTACAATGGAAAACTTGGTTGAAATTTTCCAACTCAGTTAAGCTGGTTTGGACTTTATTGTACCCGTAAGATGACGGTCCTGCCACTAGACCTCCGAAATCCCATGACTAACAGTAGTTGCTATTCCTTGCAGGGAGACAGTGGTGGGCCTCTGGTTTGTGAGCGACCTGGAGGACAGTGGACGCTATTTGGTTTAACTTCGTGGGGCTCCGTCTGTTTTTCCAAAGTGTTGGGGCCTGGCGTGTACAGCAATGTGTCTTACTTTGTCGAATGGATCGAAAGACAAATATATATCCAGACCTTTCTCCAAAAGGAATCCTAAGGAAGATCAAAAGACTTTGCCTAGAAACCCACACCAAGAATGGCCCTCTGGACCGTGAAGAGTGCCCTGCCAAGAGCTGTGAGAACGTGGGCGGGACACTCACGTGCTGCAAGTTCTCCTGTTTGTGTTAGACCAGTTTCATTCAGCCTTTTATTTTTTTCAGTGTTATCATTCTTTAACTTCATGAATCCTTCTAAAAGCACAGGGCAAAGTAGGTTTTGTTCTTTTGCTAGGCTAACCTTGAATACAGCTTGAAATGATCAGCTCCGTAGAGGCGAAGTTTGAAGCTCTATGGTAACAGGTTTTAGAGTGTTCCTTTTCGTACTACCACAAAAACACATGGAGACACACACTGACAGATCGCCTCCAGTTCCTGCTCAAGCGTAGCAGCTTAGGGGGCACAGTTCAGAACTGACCATGAGGACTGACTTCTAATTTATAAAAGGCCGAGTTAACATACATGCTATTGTTACTTACCATACTCTTACAAACAGCTTGGGGAAATTATGAAAGACAGAGAAAAACCCATAGTACTGATCCAGACCGTTGAAGCTGTAAGACATGCAAAGTGCAGAATTTTCTAACCATCACTACTCACACTCGGCAGGATAATTCTATCCTTTCTGTATTCAAATTAAGATTGTAATTTCATAGAAAGTCTCCGCAGGCCTGTCCTCATTACCGGAGGATTTTCAATATATGTCAGTTAGATGACTGGAATTTCAACAACTAGGTCAAACCTTGAGGAAATATTTTGTGTGAAAATGAATGAGAACCTTCTCCACTTTGGAGACAAGCAATTTAAAAGGAGGAAAATTAAATGGTATCTCACCCCCCCCCCACCCAATTAAATCTGAAAATTAGTCTTCCCACATTCACTAAAACCAGAAAAGTCACAGAAACATACTTCAAAGCATAGCAAATTGTTGCACGGGGTAAAACATTTTGCAACTTCCCCCTAATGATGTCTAACATCTGGTGTTGCCATTTTGCCCCACTGATAATTAAAATTTTAAAGATGCTTTTAAGCACTGGGCCACTTTACACACATCAATTTCTGAAGCAATTAGCGGCTGAAAGTATTTTCCACTAAAAAGCTTCAAAACATAAACCTTCATATATGCCTAATTGAATTAGCCAGACATCAACCATGTGACATCCGAATGCCTTTCTGAACAGATAGGGTGCACTAACCCTCACCAGCAACTAGACTGCCTCAGCATTCCGCATAGGGACTACCCGCAATTTTATATGTGTGTTTTGTACTCTTTTTCTACGTGTCGATATAGTTCAAATCCACAAGTTGTTTCAACCCTTTCTTTCCATGTTGTCCATCTCTTGTCCTGGCATTTGTTACAAAGAATGAGTATCCGTTGTACTGTGGTCACCGCTGTACGAAGGTTTAAGACCCCTCGTCAGTTTTGTTGTCATTGTTGGCACATAATGAGTGAAAAAATCTCTCAGCACTAGTGAGCTAATATTCAGCAAACTGTGTATATTGTATATTTTAAATATTTCTGAACACAAATAAAATGGTATCATCCTGTTTTTCTCTCGAGGAGTATGGATGGAACATAGATACCAAGTTCCAGGAAAGTGGTTATTCCTCCAACAGCATAGTGGCTCCCAGTTTCCTGATAACCAAAATTTACGTGTTGTATAACTCACTCGCAAAGGAACTTGCTTTTTTAGACTAGTAGCAGCTTTATTATTAGTTTGATGAGTTGCTCATAGTATTACTGGTTCACAGAGTACCTGGAGAACATCAACCCGGCTAAGAGAACACAAGTCCTAAATGTCTGCAGTGCATTTTACAAGTGTTCCTACTCTGTAGAAACCTTTGACGATAAAATCACATCCTAAATAAAATCATATCCTAAACTGTTCAGTATTAGTTTTTGTGGGTTTCCTAAAATTTGGTGAAATGTACTAAATATGAAAATACAACACATCACACTAATTTTGCCTAAAATTGCTATTCTCTTGTAAATTTAACAACTTTACAAAGATCTGAAATCTCCCTCAGCCTAGGGGATGGGTGTGTTTCAGAATTTGTTTAGTTAAAATTAATCACCAAGTAATTCAATGCAGCAATATTTTATAGTAAGATACACAAATAATTGTGTAAAGTATATAGATAGCTTCAGATTTATCCAACACACGGAGTTTGTGCCTAATTGACGAGCAAAGTTGTGAGGGTTTTGGAGTTGCAGATACAATTATATACCCCATGACATAAACATTCAGTGCGTTCCTCTGTTCATATGTAAAGATAATTCACATCTTGGAAATGACCTCTTCTTGTTCCTTTTGGAGTAAGATATTCCTTTAATCTTTAGATTAAAGTAAGTAAGTAAAAATATTCCTTTATTCTTTAGACTAAAACCTTTTATATATATATATAAAGTATCTCTTTAACAATTGAGAAATAGTGAGAAATAGTGATCTCAAGGAATGAATGCCACTTGTTGTGAGGATGATGAATGATCTGATATCAAGTGATTTTTTTGTTTCCATAGACTAAGAGGTCGAAACAGCATTCTAGCAAAGGCATGCCCTTGGGATTTTTCCTTCTTAGCTCTGGCGTCAGTTATAGCCAAATTCAGACAGTAGTTACAGGAGTGACAACAGATTTCAGTGAACATTATTTATTAAATAACTTATTTTAAAAAATCTTAGGGAAGCAGAAGGCAATTTCTTCTAGCCACGTGGTATTGTCATAGTTCCAGAAATCAGTCTATATAAAAGACTTTAACAGTGGTAACAGGAAGGTGCAGAAACTGACTAGGATAGTACACAGCAGCTAATGGTTAGGCCCTGAGAATAACCGTTGATAAGACTTTGATGTAGACATTGACCTTGACCACAGACGTTCATGAAGGGAATTCTGGATGACTGGCAGGTGACAGCTTTCAGATGAATATAGAAACTTTGAAAGACTTCAAAAGAGTATAAGACCTCATAGTAGCAAACTGACTCACCTGGTGTAAACTAGCTTCTAGGCACTAAATGAAGCCTGTAACCATGATTTGCCACAGCAGAAAACTTGCTACAAACATTTATACCCTTAAATATGTTAATTTGTAAGAGCCTCAGGGATTCCCACTGAGCATAACCTGTGTAAGTCTCAACCTATATTCATTCTGTAGAGTCTATAACCAAGACAAGCTATCGAGCACTATTTCAACCATGAGCCCTCAAATGGTCTCTGGAAGACTCTTTGAAGATGATTGTCTTATTTTGCTGTGGGTATCCTCAGTTTTAGAACTCAGGAAGTTGCTCACGGACTGTAGGCTCAGCCGATTGTATTTGCATGACGTTTGTCTGTTTCAGGATTGACAACATCTGTACATGGGCAGCTTTTGCATCTTCTAACAGTACACAGAGCAGAAGGCAGTCTGGTGCTGTTGGAAACTCTGTCCCTCTATTCTCCCCTCCCTACAAGACTCTACTTCAGCACCACACTGTCATGAGCAAAGAGGGATGCTGAGCACATTCAGTCGGGAACCAAAGGCCTCTTCTCATAGGAAACAAAAAGGCTCTTGGAAATTTGTCTTCAAGTTAATTAATCTTCCTAATGAAGAAGTTTTAACAGTGCTGTTTTTCTTAAAGAGAATTCAGATTTGATCTCATTTAAAGCATTTTTCCAAGTGCATGAGACTTACTATAAAATGAATTTGTTTCAAATGGATTCCTTTGATAATGCTTGCATTTATAAGACAATTTTTTTTTTTTTTTACAAAATCTAAAAAGTTTCATAAAAACAACATACGGTTCTGAATTAAATATTTCACTTCCCTAAACTTGAGTCAGGTCAAACACTACCCCTTGTTTACAAATGTGCACAGGTATATGATTGTAGACATGGTGTTTTTCTGTGCCCAGCAAAATGCTGATATCTCTTATACAAAACATGCAAGCAATCTTCACTTTTGAGAGGTGCCTCTTCTGCATCCTTCCAAATTTGAAAGACTACTTGCAACTCTAAGCAGGGTATCCTGCGTTTTTAACACGCTGAGGATCCAGTCGTCTCTGAGGTTCCAAGTTCAGAGCAGCCAAAGTCTAGTACAGTCTCACAGGTAGGTAAGTTTTCTCGCTCAACAACACACACTTTTGCTGACTTCATTGCAAGGGCAGCAGATGGGCTAGACACAGGTCTTCTTGACTCGGCAGCTGATTGGCTGGCATACTTAGATGCTACTTGGTTAACCTTTGCAGTTCCTCTCCACTTCTTGAGAGCTTCTGCTCTCTCCTCTGGAGCTACTCTGTCCAAGTACTTGGCTCTCAGGATTGGAGACGGAAACACAGATCCCTGAAGAACTCGGTATATAAACCTAGGTTACAAAGAACATCACAGAATTACGTTCACCTCCACTGCATCATGGATAATATTAACCAGTCTAAAAAAAAGTGAAAACGTCTAGTAGGCACTTAACTTCTGAGATAGAGGACGGTAAGTTAGTTATAAAATGGAGATTAAGATAATATTAAATTGGGTGTGGTAGTGAACCTCTGTAATCCCAACACTTGGAAGGTTAAATTAGAGGAGTAGCCATGAGTTCAGGTCCATTTTAAGACTGACAGTAACTGGGTGGTGGTTGTGCTAGCTTTTAATCCCAGCACTCGGGAGGCTGAGGCAGGCGGATCTCTATGAATTCGTGGTCAGCCTGGTCTACAGAATGAGTCCAAGACAGCCAGAGCTACAACAGAGAATCCCTGTCTGGAAAAAAAAAAAAGATTGACAGTAAGTTCCAGGCCAGCTTGGGCTACTGTCCAAGACTCTGATTTTAAGCTCAAAACAAAATAATTTAAAAATTAAATAAATTAAGGCACTTAGGAAATGGTTAAGTACTCTCTAAGTGCTTGCCAAATAAACATAAAGGCTCCCTCTTCTATTGTTAACAATGACAATAAATTTCCACATGAGTTGTGTGGGGGACACATTCAAAGGACAGAAGATTCTTCTGCGTAAGTGATGATGGCTCCTGTTAGCAGATCCACATCCCTTGCCCACAGGAAGCTTCTTTTCTTTCAGCATGAGGCAGGAGTTGTGCACTGTAACTATGTAACAGGGGAGCCACTGTGAAGAGACAAAGGGTTTGTGAGGGGTTTGTTCTTCCACTTCTGCCACGTGTGGATGTGGCTTTAAGGCTTCGCCTCAGAATGAGAATCACCAAACCTGTTTGTTAGTCCTTTGACCTGGGACTTACCACCCTCCAGAGGTCTGAGCCAGTGCATTTCTGTTTGTAAGTTACCCAGTTTGGGTACTCTGCGGTAGCTGTGAAACACAGACCAAGGCAAGGGCTCAGGAGATAGCAGAGTTTAGATAGGACATGGTATGCCCTTGGATAATCCCATGATGCAGTTTCTTTATTCCTGTGAACGTCAATCAGATGGAACTTTTCCATGACAGAGAAATACATGTCTTCAATTGCTCAATCTAGTCCTGTCCTACAGTACAACAATTGAAACCAATATTTTACATAGTATGTAGGCTGACTTCCTCAGACAGGGCAGTCTGCCATCCATTCTTAGTAGTTACTTGAAGCTATGATTCCATGCACTTACTCTCTTGAGGAGAAAACGAATTCCATACCTGGGAAGAAGAGCTATGCAGGTTGTAAGAACACAAACTAAGTAGAACAGTGGGTCCAGCATGTGCTCCTGCATGATCCAGTAGGGGTTGGATGGAGGGTTGCAAGTTACACACAAGGCTCCAAAAGCCAAGGCAAAGAAAAAGTAGGATAAGATGCTCCCAGCAATGACCATCATGTGAATCCAAGTCTGCAAGACAAGAAGGGCCAGGAAAGGAATGCTTACTGGTGGTGTGTTACAACCTGGCTAAACCTGCTCCATTAAAGGAACAGCACATCCAAGCTCTGAGTGGCTCATTTTACAGACCTTACCACACAAGACACAAAACACTGCCAGGCAGTGGTGGCGCATGCCTTTAATTCCAGCACTAGGGAGGCAGAGGCAGGCTGATCTCTGTGAGTTCAAGGCCAACCTGGTCTACAGAGTGAGTTCCAAGACAGCCAGAGTTACAACAAAGAGACCCTGTCTCCAAAAAAAAAAAAAAAGACACAAAATCCCAAAGGCATAAGGGAAGAGGCTCATTCATGAGTGGCTCATGCCAGTGTTTGAGTTCTACAAAACTAAATCAAAAGTCAATGGGCAATGCTGTTGACTGGTTTAGTTTGTATTGTCCACATGCCAGGAGATGTTTGGATTTCCTTTTTCTCTTTTTAAATAGTCACTCACTTATTTTTATACAGTCACCCATTGATTTGATTGATTAAGGTGTTACCTTAATTCAGAAATCTTCAAGCTCCAGGCACTCACATACATAGGGGATACCGCGCTTGCTCACCTGAACTCTTATTCTCCTCCCTTAGTCAGCATTCAGGTGGCTTGCAGTTCTCTACTCCCTTTCAATGAACCAAAGTTCAATGAGTGGGAAGGGATGCTTAGAACTTACAGGGTAGAAACTTGTAAGAGCTGCTGAGCCTTCTTCCCTGTTACTTACTGTAGCACCCATCACACCCAACATCGCACCCAACAGTGTACATATTACTGGTGTCACGAGTTTGGCCTTCCCTCTATGGGAAACCCCGTCTTATAAATCCCTTTTTTTGGACTGCCCATTTCAAATAAGGTCCAATTCACTCTTATTTTGTTTCCAACTATACAAAGTATTTCCCCCATGATAGACGCCTTCACAGGAATCACAAAGATTGTTTATGTTTTATGACGTGCAGAAGCTGCTCAGAAAATGTTGGCTAACTCCTTGATTAACATCATGCTCACAGAACAATGGGTTCTTTTTCCCACTCCCTCCTCTTTCTTTCTCTCTTTCCCCCTCTCTCTTACTCTCTCCCCCTCTCTTCCTTCTTCCCTCCGCCTCTTTTTCTTTCATTTTTCTTACTTTTATGTTTTTCTTGCTCAAATGCCCTCCCTTCTATTTGAGCACTAATCTAGTTATTTTTCTCTTGTTAAGTGCTTTTACAAGTGAGACGGTGACATCACAGCCCACATTTGTAAATGAGTTGACAAAAGGAAGTGGATGTGGAGAACAATGGGTAAAACTGCTCAGGAAGTAGGAGGTGGCCAGAGCACAGTAAGCAAGAGTGTGAAGGACATGTGTCTCCTGAGGTCAAAGTGTCCGACTCTTCTGGAAAAGGGACAGCGGAGTCTGAGCTCTGGCAGTGCATCCTCTGGCAGGAGGGACTTTCTCTGAGATGCACTTCTACAGAGGCACTTCTGCAGTTTTAGCTTTCATTCTCCTTGGAGAGAACACCCAACACTGAGTGTAGTGTTGGCGACACACACTCTTCTCATGCTAAAGCCTGTGACTGAAGCCAGGGAAACAGGATTCCATCGTCAGGAACTAGGACTGGGCGAGTGAGGAGGCAAGAGCAGAGGAAAAGACATGCAGTCGGTTCAAACCAGTGTGAGCCCCACCAGCACATCCATTACTTTCTGCTCCAGGCCCTCTGCTCACTCCTCGGGATTTTCTTCTCTTTGGACCTTGGTTCCTCAATATAACTTTCAGAACATTTCTACTTTCTTACATTATCCAGAATGTATTGTTGTTGCATTCAATCAGTGAACCCCAACTGGCACACGTGATGTGTCAGCTCCTCTGGAACACACGAACGTCAGAACCTGTGGCATGTCTTTTGGCAAAACCAAAAGTACCTCTAGCAATTGTTTGAAAGTTAAACAGTTGTTCAAAGGAGACCAAACGTTACAGTTTTTGAATTTCATTTAGCCAAACTGGTATTTGCATATATTAACATTTTAATCACATTTGGGGCTTATAAGATTTGCTTATAGATCATTATGCATAAGCAAAGCAAATGATGGCAAAAATAGATGTTTGATCCTACTTTATAACTTGTTTGAAATAATTTGAGAGCATAGAATCATAAATTTTAAACCATAACCCCAGTCAGAGAGTTTCTGTTTTGAAATCCATTTATTTACCCTGATGGTAAATATACTCCTGAAGTGGCCAGGCATCTGCCTACTTACTCACACGGGGGTTTTGAACACTTGCTTTGAGTCAGCTTGTCTCTGACACTGGTTTGTGTGGTGAACAAAACAGGTATGACTCCTGACCTCGCAGAGATTATAGTTTGATGCAGAAGATAAACACGAATCAGATTTGTCCAAAGAATAAGAAATATTTTCCTATTATTGCAAGGGCACCAAGCCCTCATTTACTAAAGTCAGCAGAGTGTGATTATGGCACAGAATGTCACTGACTTCAGTGCAAAGCCATCAGCTTGTCTTAAAACCTCCTGAACACAGATGGTGATTTTCTGATCCACTGACTTACACCTCTCTGAAGTATCTGCCAGTAACAGAAACAAAGACATAGGCAGGTACTTTTCATTTCCCCTGTACTCCGCATCATGGCCTGAGTGACCTTCAATTTTGCCACGAATGACCTTTTTCCCACAGGGTCGTCACTTTACATCATAGCACTGACTGTATAGCTACAGACGGCTCAGCAGGTCCACCCTCAGCAGGTCCACTGCTAGCTGAAGACACATCCCTAAGCAGAAGGAATGCACTCACCAAACTCTTGCTTTCGATCACCAGATGGAGAAGAATGATGAACAGAGCTGCTGTATTCAGGGGATTCCCAAATGCAAAGATGTCAATGTCAGAGCCCTGGTAGGTCTACAAGGAGAGAGTTAACAGGTGGTGAGCATGAGGAACTGCACACAGGCGGTGGTGGAACACCACATTAGCTCAAGTGTGGCTTGAGTACGCTCTACTTGCTCACTTAGGAAAAATAAACGTTTCCAGAAAAGAGACTGACTCTCCCAGATAGGTTATTTATCTACGTTTTGAACTTTTAGGTGGAATTCCTCTTCATTCTGAATCATAATTGATCTTTCTGGAAGCTTTTGTTCATAATTTCAGCTCCTAAAGGCGCACAAACATATCAAATATGTTCCACCTAACAAATCACTGAAACAGCAGTTATAACTACTCTAAGCTCATACTTCTAGGCAAGCATCCTCTCCCTCCCACCTTTGCATCTTGAAGGCCCTATGCCGTTCCTCAACTCTTTGTGCTCCCAGTTTCCTTTTCTGAATGCGCTTCTAGCTGCTTTGTGTAAATTCCTGTTAGAGAGCAACATAGCCAGAATATTCAAGGGAGTCTAATCCAACCAATCTACTTTGAGCAAGGCACAGAAACTGACAGCCTAGTTCTGCTGCTTTTGCTCTCAGTGCTGTACTCTGCCAACATACTCCATGAATACACGTGTGTTTCTTTCTGGAACAAAGCACAGACAGGCAGCTGCACCACGTCTACTGTGCTGGGTTTGAGTATTACTTTTAAAATGAGCTTTTACACATTCTTTGCTTAGTTCCATTTCTTTCAAACCTTATCTGTAAAACACGTAGTTTTCATTAAGTTTTGACGTTATTCCTTACAGGTACTTACATTTAATATTCTGGGTGTTGGCCTGATAGAATTAGCCCAGTGCTCATTAATTGAAGCTCTCCTATTTCTGACTTGCTCAATAATTTTTGGTTAATTTATTTATATGGCCAGAATTTAAATTTTAAGTACTGACAAAAATTAGTAGACAGTCCAGTGTTAACAAGAGACCCAAGAGAACTCAACTAGGTACTTAATTGAATCCATTACCTAACATATTGTGAGGGGTCATAAATCAGTCAAGCAACGGTCAAGCAGATACTATAAGCAAAGCATACAGGAGCATCATTGATTCCTTGACGGCAAATACAATGGGCAAACAGAGACTTACAAAGTAAGGCACGAAGAAGCAGACCAGGCTTTGATAAAAGGCATCCAGCAAGGTGATCCAGAAGGTGAGAGGTAAATACGCCTGGAAATGGAATACATATTGGAGAGGGATTAAAATTAACAAGGGTCGGAGTAAAGTAATAATAACGCTCTGTTTCTTCGTTCTCTATTTCATAGTGCAGGGTAAAAGAATAAAGAGTGAGCTGAGACATGTTCACTGTTGGATGTGCAGAAAAAGTAACAAGCCATAAAGGAGCTCTTAACTTACTTGACCCATTTAAAAATCTAACTTTATGTTTAGCTTCTGAAGAGCTTTCCGCACTGATTTCTAGAGTGGCTGCGCCAGTTAGCAATCCTACCAACAGTGGCTGAAAGTTCCTTTTTCCTCAGATTTTCTCCAGCATTTGTTGTCAGCTGCTTTGTTGTTCTTAGTCATTCTGATGTGGGGAAGATGTATAGATACATACATACATACATACGTGTGTTTACCCACATATTTAACAATAACAACTAAAGAAAAAGAGGCTACGATTTTGAGAGGAGACGGGGTGGGGATGGGAGAAGTTGGAAGGAGAAAATAATGTAATTATATTTTTATTAAAAAAATAAAATCTACTTTTAGATTTAGATGAATACATGTGTGTATTCATGCATGTGTGTGCATGTGTGTGCACATGTGTGTGCATGTGTGTATGCACACGTGACACGTATTGTGTTTGTGTGTGTACATGTACATGTGTGTGTGTGCCTGTGTGTGCGTGGTGTGTGTGTTTGTGTGCGTGTTGCTTCTGCTTGGGATTGCTTGTAACTTTTCATTCCTACTGATCAGAAAGCACTGTTCAAAAACATATCCAACCCCATCGCTCTTCTTACACTAGTGTCTCCATCGCCACCAGCTCTGTCTTGTACAACTGGCCAGCCACGTAGTCACTTCTATGTTCTCCTTTGTACCCTCAACCCCATCTTCCTGTATGCTATAATGTGAATGTAAAGATGTCCTCTAATCAGCTTCTGTCTTTCGATACTTGGTCCCAGCTGGTGGTACTGTTACGAGAGGTTTTGGAATCTAAAAGGTGAGGCCTGGCTGGCAGAAATAGGTCAACCCAGCTCGAGTTTTGCTTGCCCAAGTGCTGAGTCTCTGACTCAGTCTGTACATGGCCATCATTCCTCTGTCCTCGTCCCTTATCGCATGACCAGCCACAAATATAACCCTCCTCACTTAGGAGGTTCTGTCAGGTGTTTGCTTACAACAACGGGAAAAGGAAAAACAAAACAAAACTATAGAAAGTTCTTAGGACAGGATCTAAAATGGCTAGTAAAACTCTTTTAAGGGCATTCAACATCCTTGGCTATCAGGGAAGTCCAGATTAAAACTAATTTATAATTATATTTCACGTTAGCCAGAATGGCCATGTCAGGAATACAAATGGCAACAAATGGTATGTAGATGTGGGAGAGGGGCACCCTTACCATACAATGTTGGGTGTATTAGTACAGCCACTTTGGTGGCTTCAAAACAAATAAACAAACTAGAAACAGAACAAGTGTATGACCCGAGTTCTAGCACTTCTGGGCAAACTCCAAAGGACTTGACATCCTACTTCAGAAATGCTTGCAGGTCCCTGTTCATTGCTACGGAATTCACAACTGCTAGAAAATAGAAACAACCTAGATGTCCATCAACTGACTACCCGATAATGAAGGTATGGTACATGTCCATGGTGAGATATTGCTCAGCTGTAAAGAAAAATGAAATCATAATATTTGCTGGTGAATGGATAGAACTTCAAAAAATAATACTCAGTGAGATCACCCAGACTCAGAAAGACATATGTCACATGTTCTCTCTCACGTGGATTTTAGTGTTGAATCCTGCTTTGTTTGTTTAACTTGGACTACATGTGGAAGCCAGGTAACGAGAAAAAGGACATTGGGTAGTGGACACGTTAAAGAAGGGAAGATGGCAAAATAAAAATTGCTGGGAGTGGAAAGATTCGATCATGGAAGGGGATAGGAATGAGGAGATAAAAGGATTGGGGGAGGCGGAATCAAAATGAAGGTTGTGAAAAAGCTAAATGGAAACCTATGGTTTCATAATCCAAGTAAAAAACATAATCAGAAGGAGAGTGGAGTACACAGGGACATGAAAGAACAGGTTCTATGCTCTGGGTTAGAGGTACAAGCGTGGATGGGGGAGAATGGGGAGGAGGCGTGGTTTAACCAAGACTGAGGATATATGAAGATGCCTTAAGGAAATTCACTAGTTTTAAAGCTAATTTAAAATATAATATATACTTTTAAAAAGAAATTTGAATAAAAGTACCCTGCATGGGCAGACAATGCTGCTCCCAGAAGGCATGGTTCACTAACAAAATCTTAAGAACTAAATACAAGATACTTTCCTGTGAGTTCTTAGTCATACAGACCCCAGGGGCACCCAAAACAACACTGGCTATCACTATGGCTGTTGGTTGTCACCGTAATTAGACAGTAAGACCCCATTGCTAAAGATACTACTCACTTTGTATACAAGGCATAGATAAACCAACCTCAACTTTCTCCCAGCTGGCTAGCTTACATAGGGCCAGAAGGTGCTATGCAGGTGTCTGAGGAGAAAAGAAATCAGTGACCTTAGCCAGCCAGGACTAGAGAATGCACGCTACACTACCGACCTGCATGGCAACAGAGTATCCACTGGTGCAATAGTGGCATGACAGTTTGGGGGATAACCAACTGCTTTCTGATTGGATATATGGTCTGCAACACAGGAGATATCCTGGGCCTGGCACTGTAAACCTAGGGAGATCGTAGGCCCTAGCTGAGAACCTACTGTTATGTTAAATAATTGTGCTCTCAAGCTGCTATCTAAATGTTATGTTTATATCTGCAGATATGGGTTGCTTTCAACTTTAGTCAGATACAGTGTTAAGAGTTAATGTAGCAATTCTTAACTGGTCTAATTGCCAAGTTAGAAGTAACTCTGAGCACTCAGCTATGGAGGAATTAACTATACCAAATTCCCCTCATGCAAGGCTCAGAGAACATCTCAGAGGAGTGGGTGGAAAGAATGTAAGAGATGGTGGATGAGGAGGAGAGTTTTGGGTTCTCAAAACTGATTGTGAAGTTCACAGTGGGACCCTGGCACTTTTATTCAAGTGATTAATACAATGCTTCACACAAAGCAGGTGCTCAACAAATATTTATTAGGTTAATTAGCTATTCTTTATGAATGTTCCTGTTTTCTATCTGAAGCTTACAGAAAGAGAAAGACCAGGAGAGATAGCAGCCAAATGACTGAAAATGGGTTCTCCTGCCAGTGCCAACCCTGATTGGATGGTGATGTGTATGTATGCAGATGAGCTCTGAGGATGTGTTCAGACCCAGTAGGAAGGAAGACTATGGCTTCCTTGACAAGTATGCATGGGCAAGAAAGGAACCACAAATACCATATTCCTGATATTGTCTTTTCTTAAGATGGCCCTCTTAGTCTTTTTTCCCAAATATAAACAGAGACAGAAATGTCCTTGGGAAGTCTTACTATCCCTTAAGGAATAAAGTTTCATAAATATACACACAACCCATATAGATTCTCTTATTTTTCAGAGGACTACACTTTGAGGCTTTGTACAATATCCTCTTTTCATGCCTTTGTCTTCTGCAAAACCAAACAACGAAGATTCATTGTTTCCAGTTTATAATCCCCTGCACAGTCTTGACTATTTCTTTACTGGAAATGATGGGAACACTCTGAGTCTTTCTTCATGCAAGTTGTTCATAAACTCTCAGCAGAGGCATGTTACAACAGTAGAAGAGAGTGTTTCTGAGACAAAGGGGCACCCTAAATGTCATTGAAACTTCACATCTCTAGGGTTGCTTAAGAAAAACCCACACTGAAGCCACGTGAAGATAACCTCCAGAAGTAAAGAGAGGAAAGGTTGAGGAGAAGATAAATGAGAGGCTGGGGGCTATCCCAGGGAATCCCATGGAACTGAAAGGAAACGTCAAACATGAACTCCAAAGCCAGAAGGAAGACCATGAGAGTGGCGAGAGAGGGGGAAGAGTGACTGCTTCGGGAAGGGAATTCTCTGACCGTGCCCTTCCACACTCATATCCTCTGGGGTAGAGAGATCCTGAAGGGAGCTATAGAAAGCCGGGATATGGCCCACAGATAACATAGAACTTCTTTGGAGGCCAAATTCAAAGAAAGGACAAGTCCTGGAAGGAAAATTCAATGGAACCACCCTTTCCCTGTGTGTGTGCTGGGACTCTACCCACTGGGGTGTGTTTTTATCAAACTGGCTAGCTTAACAGAATACTGCACAAAGAAATGACCACAGGATTCAAGGACTGGAAGCAATGAGCTCAGTTCTCCCAAGAACAAGAATGGTTAGTCTCAGTCTACATGAGTGGGCCTTTAAGACACTCTTGTAACATTTTCCACTGAAAACCTCCTCTCCACTCCTGTCCCCAGTGGACATGGGACTTAGCTGGGGCCCGGGCTGCAGGACAATGTTCAGTGGCTCCTACCATGTAGTCCGGCATCTGGCCTTGCACTAAAGGCAGATTGGACAGTTTTAGGAAGCTCGTGTAGTTGTTTGGTTTGAGTGCACTCTGTGCTATTAAAGGCTTATGCAGACCTCCTCCTCTTGCAAGCTGAATGAGTAACTTGTTTTGTTGGCTGTTCCTGTTAGGTGTAGACACTGAATTGTCCACCTATTCAAAATGCTGTTCAAGTCAAAATAAAGTTTGAGAAAATAAAAGCATCATTTAAAATATTTCATCAAATGTATGTTTAAGCTCGACTGTTCAAAATAAAAATACTGAATTCTTAATGTGGTTGGAAATGTTATATATGTTATCTTCCTTAATCCCACCTACATCATTTAAAGAAAGGAAACAAACTGAAGAATGGACAAGGTAAAGAACTTACCAAGGTCATGCACCCTGATAATCAGGATGTAAACTCTTGCTAAACATTCTACATTCCCAACTCATGCTGATCTGTGCCTGTGGGATATTTGGGGGATTACATTATGTTAAGCACTTAGAACAGTGTCTTCCATCATATAAATTTCTGGTTACATCTATGTTGGCTATTATTAATCTTGTGAAAGATGAATCCAAAACAAGAGTATTTAGACAGCCACGCTAGGCTACCCTGCCTACTACCCACAATCCTGCAGAGAAGGGACAATACGAGAGCAGCGGAAGAGGGGAAGCAGGAGAAGGGCCAGTGCTGAGTGGCTAGGGCCAAGGGATCAGTGGAATGGAGATGGGAGCCATTGCGATCACTTCTGTCCTCTCTGGCAACAGACTCTGAAGAATTTAACTTGGGCTTCGGAATCAGAGTGAGCTGGTTTCATATGCTGGTTCTCACAATTAGTTTATTAACTATTAACTCTGTGAGTTTGGGGGGAGTTGCTTAATACATTTGAGTTTCATATTCCTCATTTTGGAATGGGAAAATACTATATTCTGTCTCAGAAAATATCTGTGTGAAGACAAAATGAGGCAGGGAATGTTTGCTGGGTAGCATAACAGGTTGTGTAGTAGGGCTTAACAAATGTCAGTGTTACTAGAAAGGTCACACACTCTGAATTTCTTCTGATAAGTTTATAAGAATTTTTAAACATTTACTTTGATACCAGAGACCACTGACTTAACATCTGCCATATGAA